>VXAA01001497.1:1408641-1440203 GCA_013399115.1 Anseranas semipalmata | reverse complement strand
GAAATGGCCTCAAGTTGCACCAGGGGAGATTTAGGTTGGATATTAGGAAAAATTTCTTCACTGAAAGGGTTGTGAGGCATTGGAACAGGCTGCCCAGGGAAGTGGTTGAGTCCCCATCCCTGGAGGTCTTCAAAAACCGTGTAGATGTAGAGCTTAGGGACATGGTTTAGTGGTAGACTTGGCAGTGCTGAGTTAATGGTTGGACTTGATGATCTTTTCCAACCTAAATATGTAATAAATGATAAATGATTCTATTCTATGATTCTAAATGCATCAAATATTCCATCTGCTGAGGCTTGTAGTCCATTATTCTTCTGTTGCAAACACTGTCTGCTGTTCTTCTGAAGTATCCACTTGATCTTTACTGGACACACTCTGCTGACCTTTGCATGCTTTTGTGAATACAAAAGCGCAAACATCTTTTTCCAATGACCAAGTATAGAATCAGCTCATCTTTGCCATAGCATAATTAGGCTTATTCACTGTTTTTTGTGGACTCCAGTTTTATGATCCCCCTGCCTTGATTAATAATTATTTTTCCCCTACTTCCACCTCTGTCCTTTTATACTTGAAACAATATGAATGTTCTATGGCATCCACTCTGTGAGAGAACTAAGTCTCAACCATAAAACTAATTTTTGGCCAATTGTAACTACTGTGCAGAACAGAACAAGAATTAGTGTAATGCGTTTAAGTGAAATGTGCTGAAAACCAGCCACTTGGGTCTCCTCGAGCACTGGAATTTTCTTGAGCACAAGCTCTGCATGTGGAACTGCAATGCATCCAGTCACGCTTCACACCTCCAGGCTTTCTTAAGGCTCAGAGCAAAACACCCCTATGTACTTACTGACCTTCAGAGCAGGTTTGACCCCTACAACACCCTCAGCAGTGACCATGAATTAAAACACAGTTTGGGCTACCAGGAAGTGGTAAATAAAACCTTATCTGCAAAAAGCCAGGTTGTCTAAATTTTGTGATTTACTGTAACTTAATTAAACCTAACAGATGAACACAAACAATTGTAGGCTAGTTTTTTTTCTAGGGAAGACTCACTTAAGACTACAGCATAAAGGTGTCAGTACCATCACTTGAGACTTCACTTCATCACTAACAGAAATATACCTGTGCTGTCTTAAACTGAACTTGGTCATAAAGACCCCTTTTACACTAGGACAGTGTACAGTGAACTCAAAAGCAAAAAGCTCTATGTGACACCAAAGGCAGCAGGATTACATACCCCTTAGTTCCTAATAGGGTCATAGAACCACAATCATTTGCAATTACAATTAAGAAGTTCTGTTAAATTCAAAAATATTTCTTTCAAATGCATCCGTGGCATATAGTTTCACTCGGATTTAATACTACAGAAAGTCTGAGGAGATTTTTAAAACACCTGGTTTTAGCCAGAATAAAATTATGCCTCCTACAGTTCAAAACACCACAAAAATTTCTTTGCAGAAACTCCTTCTCATCTGCCCTTTGATCTTGATTTTGCAGAACATTTATCTTGTTTTCAGAATATCTGGTAATTTTTAGTCCAAATGAATTGCCAAGTCAACTGGACTAACAGCTAGCTTTCAATGAAAGAAAACTGTAATCCTCTAATAAGAAAAGGCTGCTACAGAGGTTTTGCACATGCCTGTTTCATACTCCTGAAAACACATTTAGGGTCATGCTGGGTATGGATTACTTGATTTTTTTTTCATGGCTCTTTACTGAAATTAAACATAAAATTAATCTCATATGTATTTCAAATCCTGTCATGGTAATGTTTTAATTATCACCATGAATAGTAAGACAAAGACAGAACTGAAAAAGAAAAATCCCAAGCACAGTATTATTTCTGGACAAAAAGTAGCATATCAGAATTCAATATAACCAAGCGGTGGCATTCATGAAAGCCTTGCGTAACCCAGCCTGAGTCTGCACAGAGCCATCTCAGAAGCATCTTGATACGTGACATGGTTTATCTACAGTCCAGACAAGCTACACATGAATAACGGAGAGACACATGAGCATCTTTCAAGACCATTACCCTATCCTAATTCATATAACATACAATAACCTGCTTCAGCCCAAGCAGGATTTTGCTTTGCAGACCTGAGGTGACAGAAACAAAACTTATAACTGAATATCAATACAGATAATCACTACCACACAAAACAATTGTATATGCAAGATTACTCCCTCTCTCTTCTTGGCAGTGAAATGTAGTATCTGAGAAAGGGAAAGAAAAAAAAAGAATAAAAGAAAAAAAGAAAAGAATCCCAAAGTTATATAAAGTTTGTCCAGCGTAGCATAATTCTCATTAGGTTTATTAACGAAATGATGAAAGCTGATGCTGATCAATCCCAGCAATAAAAAGCAAGTCATCTTTAGTTTTGAAGCTTGTGCCCAAGCACTTCTTGCACCCTGAAAAAAAATAAACAATTTGTAACAAACAGGCAACGAACCTGGCTAAATCTGTGAAAGAAGACAAGGGAAACCACTTCAACTTCTGTTCCAACCATGCACAAAGGAAAAAGAAAACAGCAAAATGTGTTCGCCATCCCAGATAGACTGGACACGTGACTTCTATACACGTAAAAAGAGGTGGAGAAGCATCACTAATAGACAGTGTCACAACCACCTGCCCTGCATGGCTGCTTCTCAAGTCTATACCACAGAAATGGCCTCCAATCCTCCTGGAAACAGCAAGCACTACTGGAAAACCAAAAACTGGAGATGCTCTGGGAATTCTTAGTGTTTTGGAGCCTGTCAAAGTGTTCACAGGCTGCAATACAGCCTTGGAAAGCTGCAGCTGGAAGTAGTTATTCATCAGATGTTCAGCATCTCTGCGGAGTCAGCCAAGCTGCCTTTGTACAGTTACTGAGCTGGCATTCATAGCATTGCCACTGTTAGTAGTTGATGCACTGAGTATTATATGCTATTGTTACCTGCACAGCTCCTGGGACCCTCGAGCTGTGACCTGTATTTGTTACTCTGGGCTACAATCCACACACAACCTGCAACAACCACAGTCCCAAAGAGCTCATAATCCAGAGGAACAAGGAAGGGGAAACAAGGGAATTCAGGGAGTGGAAACAGAGTCACAGATTAATTTGATAGCTTATTTAAAGGGAAATGAGATGTTTCTGACAGAAGCAGAAAAGGAAACGTTTTGCATTACTGAGATGTTCAGAATCCCTTTCTCCCAATATTCAATATATTGGGCAATAACGCTTGCTCCTATTTTTTTTTTTTTTTTCCTGCTTAACAAGCACTCACAGTTACAGTATTAAGCAGTACATAAGGAAAAAGACTCACAGATATCACACTATGAGGTTTAATTTACTGGTTTGAGTTGCTCTTTTTTCCACACCCCTCACACACTTAAGAAAAAGTAATAGCAGTAATATCAAAAGCAAGCAGTTGGAAAAAACTCCTGATTGGAATGACAACAAACACTTGAAAAAAAATTCTTATACAGCAGAAGCAGCCATGTAGCAGCTAGTAACACTCTTCTCCATCTCCCTCCACTGTCTTCTCACCTCACTGCAAATGAATCAAAACCCTGTTTAGGAACTGGTCAATATTAAGAAGTTCAGACAACAGTGCAGCTTGCCAGGACAACTCACTGCCATACAGTCCTGGCTCTCACCTCTTCGGGGAACTCTGACCCATCGTAGCCAGGAGCACCTGCAGAAGGCACAGGCTGTCCTTGCACAAAAGTCTTGCTGTACACATTGTAAATCCAGTGCTTCCCAATGTGCCAGATACATTGGGTGCGAGCACACGTGCTCAAAATGGCCTAACTGTCTGCAGCGTGTATATATATGCACCCAATTGGGAAAGGGTGTTCCATATGGCCCTTCTTTAAGTCAAGGACAAGGGGCCTTTGTGACATTAGAGACTGCACATAAAGGAGTTAAACGTTCACTGAAACTTTTTTAATTTTTTAAATTAAAAAAAAAAAAAATTAATGCTTTTGCTTCCATTCATTCCCAACTAAAGTTTCACACCTCAAGGATTACAGCAGCTCATTTGGAAATAACAAGCAATATTTAAAGATGCATCAATTTTCTTCCTCCTCAATTACACTATAAATGTTCTTGTAATAAGAAACAGAATCATGAAGGAAACAAAAGGAAATTCCAGGCTAACTGACAATAGCAATCCTTCTGTTTGGAATTCCTGTAAAAAAGGTGAGACTGGGAGGGCATCCATGCTATGCTATCACAGGACAGACAACTAGGACTAAGAATGCAACTATAGAAGTGGAGAGATCTGTATCCCGAGAGAATCTTAGAATACGTTGCAGCTCATATAGAGTGGTAAACCACCCAGTAGCTCTTTGTCTCTTAATCCAGATTATCATACGAAAAAGAAAGAACAAGCCTGAACACAAAATGAATAAACATTTGCTACCAGCAATCTAAAATAAATGTCAGGAACCCAAAACAACCATGGAATGTGTTTCACATGACCAATTTCTGGGAAAAAAAAAAATAAACTACTTCCTCATGGCAACTCAACTTTTGTAGTACGGTCTCATGAGATTTTACTACTGCTATTTCCAGCCTTGACTAAAGCTTTCAAGCTCTCCTTGCTTTGTTGGAACCCCCTCGCCCCCTAGTAAAAGTAATTAAAACTCAATAAACTTTCAATTTCCATTAAACCACTGCAAAGACCTCCTACATTTGAATGGCATTCTTCAGTCACCCCAAGCACTGCTTCCCTGTTAAGTGCTGTAACAATTAGCTGAATAAGAAAGAGGGATGGGCCTATAATCATGATTTCTTTGACTCCTGTTTCCTTCCTTCACTTCTCCTTCCTCTCTTCCCTCCCTTCCACAAACAGGAGCAACAGGAAAGCAGGGCAGGGTTTTTATTCCAAAATGATGGAAACATTTGAAGGGCTTTAGAATGTTCCTAGATTTACTAGAGCTGCGGTCTCCAAACTTTTTTGAATGCGCAAAGGGGGAGCAGTGGATGTTGTCTACCTAGATTTCAGTAAGGCTTTCGACACTGTCTCCCTTAACATCTTCACAGAAAAGCTGATAAAGTATGGGCAGGATAAGAGGACAGTGAGGTAGACTGAAAATTGACTGAAGGACCAGTCCCAGAGGGTAGTGATCAGGTGGTGGTGATCTGTTGCATTAAGTCTAGTTAGAGACCAGGAACTAGTGCTGCATCCCAGCGGGTCAATACTAGGATCAATACTGGGTCCAATCCTGCTCAGCATCTTCACTGCAATGTGCTGAAAATGAACAAATGAGTGAGAGTGCCACTGTCACATCCCCTGCATTATGGAACGTCCACTCTTCCCTCTGGACACCTTGCCTACATTTACGGATACATGACACGATACTGTCTGACATACGGACCAAGTGAGCATGCCAGTGCCAAGCTGTGTATGAAATTATTAATAAAGCTTAATTTCTTTAAGTTAAGAACGATAAATAGAAGTTCTAATATTTTTTTTCCTCACCCCAATGGATCGTACCCTGTGCACCCCACTTGGGACACCACCGTCCTAGAGGATCTTGGGCAAAGCAATTAACTCCTTTCTGACCACTAGAACAGCTGCAGGGCACTATGTCTCAGGAGTTTTGCTACTGAGTTTGGTAGGAAAAAGAGTTGGTTCAAAGCTATTATAATGCAACAACAGTAAGGTGCAGTTTTATTCGTCATTACAACCTACAAATTGTAATCAGTCAAGGTAGTGGACATCAGCAGGCAACGCATCTGTCATGTTTTAAACCTTACTTATGAATAAAGCCTTCCTGCTACATGAAGTTCTTCCACACACTAACGAAACATAACCACCTCTCTCCTTCCCAGGTATTTCTGCTTCTAGAGTTAACACCAGATAACTTAAATACAGCAGTACACAAAAGCTTTGCTTTAGAATAAACCCTCTACAGCTCTTTAGATTGGATGATTCTCTACATCCTTCTATTCATGGGTATCTTCAGCCAGCACAAGATACAAACTGATGCAAAAGTCACTGAATAGGCTTTATGGTATTTTCTTACTACTCACATCTTGCCTTTTCAAACTTTATGGTTTTTTGGTTGCATTGAAGATTTTTTTTTTTATATATATTAAGAATAAGCTGTTCAAACAATAAGAGTTCCCCCCCACTTTTTCTAAGCGGACAAGCTCTAATAATGGTTTTCTTTCCAAATCACAGTTATCAGCACTGCTTGGTCTGACTTTTTGGTAAAGTTACTAAGAAACACACTGCACTGAAAAGCTGTTGGCCTTGGAACACAGAAGCAATCTCCACTATTCAAAGACTATTTTGTGTTCTCTTATTTATAATGGTGGCTTAAAGATGTTTAGCACTCAACAATACATAATAAAGACAAAGCCTTAGAGCCTCAAGGAGTTTACACAACTTTAATCTCGCAATTGCCACTGTGTGGCTGGGCTGGCACTAAACAGAGGCACACAGAAGCTATGCATTAATTGCTATGCAAATGAAATGAGCAGGTCACAAGTTCAAAACAGACCATGAAAGGCTTTTAAAAGCATGGAACCTCTTTGCAGAGGGTGCTGGGGATGATAAAAGCTTGTGCCTTGAATCCCTCTAAGCTCTACTCTCTGCTCAGCTTCGGCCAGGCAGAACCCCAAAACAAATGAGATCTTCTAGCCTTGCACTTGTGGAGGTGACGAACTCTGCCCTTAACACCCATCCTGATCCAGGAAACCATAACCCGAAGTCCTGCAAACAGTGTTGGCTTTTTCATGCCCCCAAAAGCTGTTCATAGCTCTTCTCCTGCTGTAACTGTAGATGCCATAATTGACTTCTACATCCCCACCACACCTCCACCCCAACTACTGAGGAAAGAAAGAGCATACAGACAAAGCTAAGTTCTAAAACACTTGCACGTACAGGCACATTTTGTCCTGAACACCAGGGACAGAGCTATCTGTGGAAAACATACTTGCTCACATTTCTGCTTCATCCTTCTTACCATTCAAAGGAGTCTTCAGTTCTGCAAATATTCAAGAAAATGAGCATTTTCCACTTCCTCAGCCAGGTCTTCTGATTCTGATCTGCCCTCTTTCTTGCTAGGAAAGGATGTCTAGCTCTCCCTTTCACCCTTTCTTCTTCCCAAACATTATTGAACTCCTTGTAGGTAATTACTTTTAGATATCAAATTCCCAATTGGGTGATTTGACAATCAGTTACAATATCATCCTTTTCTCTTATAGTGAGCAGGCACTGCTCTATTAGCTGTGTCCTAATGATCGGCTCTGTCATAAAAGGATACACATTTCATGTAATACACATTTTATCAGGAACACACATACTAAACTTAACTAAAAACCCCAAACCTATTATGCACATACTTCATTCAAAAATCATTTTCCATTGATGAATACATACCATTAAACTAACTGTGATATTAGGATAATTTTTAAACAGTTAATCTCCTAACTATCAATCTATTAACTTGCTTTTTCTTCCCAAAAAGCACAGATTCCCCTTCTGAATATCAACTCATTACAGTATCTGGACAGGTTTGCTATTTGTTGCTCAAAGCTGTTTGTTAACGTGCAGATCACAGTGCTGTTGGTAAAACATTGATCTGATCGAATCACATTGACCCATACTTGTTAGAGAATAAAGCCAAGAATTCTGAGATGACAATAGCTAGAACCTGCTTATCACAAGATGTCAGTATTTCTGTTATGTTATCCCATTATTTTGTTCTAATGTCACAGAATACATATTTATTCTCTTGCTTCACGAAAAATGTTTACATTCTGACCAGATAAGCTAAAAGCAAACACTTATTTTCCAAGTCTGTATACTCTCTGTACACAACGCAGGTGCACTCATACCGATACCTCAGCATGTAAGGTGAACAAAGAAAAACAATTTATAGCAATACAGTTTAACCACAAGGTTGCAGTCCTTTAACCTCATCTCTGTATAGTAAAGAGTGTACACCCCCCTCCCCTTTTATCTGTAGATGCTGGGGGTCACTAGATTGGAAAGAGAAGGAAAATTTTTCTCTCCTATTGCAAATGAAACTAAATCTACAGAGCAACATAATTTGTGCATGGAACAGCAAGGATAGGAGTATCACAAGACCCTTGCTTGTAAGAGATTTAACCCATTTTTAATACCATGAGACTACTAAACAAAACATGTTTTCCTTTACCAGCAGTTATTGGTTTTTCATACTTAGTATGACCAAGTCACGCACATACCACAAAATGACACGTGCCTAATTTTGAGGATTTAACTTTATTTGCAAGAACCAAACACGGTATCAGTTGTTTCAGCAGTATATCCCCCACTGCCTACACATCTCAGTGAAACTGCACTGATAATACATTTATAATATGCAACACAACCTACTGCAGAACATAAAAATTAACTAAAGTTATACTTACTGTAACCTGGGAAGCATCCATGAACTGTAGGCCAAAGTAATCAGTTTCCACAAGGTCCAAATGATATACAATCTGGTCAAATAACTCCTGTCCCTTCGCATTTTTCTGTAACAGAAAAGAAAGTTTTTTGTTGTTGTTGTATGTTTGTATTGGGGGGGCTAGTTGTGTGTCGTTTTTGTTTTAAGTTGATATATGGGGAGAAGAGTTGCACAATGGAAAATAGTACCTAAACAGTCATTCTATGTATTCTAAAGAACTGCATTGACATTTCTTTTTTATTTTCTTCAACAAATACAAATGACACGTTCCATCTGCAGCTATTCCAACAGCAGACTTCACTCTCAAAGAAAACCACCAAAGTTCACTGTAACTCAGAGTACAGGAGAGAAATAGAACACTTACAGGACATAAGTCTTTCAAATCACGAAGCCAACATTTTAAACCCCCAGGAAGCCAAATTCTCCACTAAACACTTACTTGACACACTGCCCGAAATCTGCTGGCTGTTATCACATATCAACTGTAGTCATG
This sequence comes from Anseranas semipalmata, assembly GCA_013399115.1. Classification (NCBI taxonomy): domain Eukaryota; kingdom Metazoa; phylum Chordata; class Aves; order Anseriformes; family Anseranatidae; genus Anseranas; species Anseranas semipalmata. Next base: position 1,431,279 of record VXAA01001497.1, on the reverse strand, counting down.
CAGTGCCACATACCGCCACTTAAGCTGCAAGATACATTCTGGACAGCTTGAATACTTAAAGAGCACAATGAGGAAAATTAATGGGATTTGATAAGAATCTTTCAATAATGTTGCTAATTGCAATCACATTTACAGCCTTCAAATGGAGAAAAGCTGCTATAATTCTTATTTGTCATGACACTTGTAACACACAGGCATGGAAACAAAGCTAACCCAAATCATAGGCCACAGGTACTAGTAGGAAAGTAAACCGATCTTAAAGCTGGGCTGCAATCTGCTCATGGGCTTGTTCAGACGTTAAACCAAGAATTTAAGTACCCAGTGCTTCAACATCCAGTGCTAGAAGAACCAAAGCCTGGAAGTTGCAGGTGGGCTGGAGAAAGGGAGAACAACAAACCAATTTTTCTGCAAACCCTGTTGTGTTACTCAGGGAAGGAAGTTTTCAAATTCCCGAGGGGGAAAAAAACAAACAAACAACAACAACAACATGCTTGGCTAAGAAGAAGATTAACATAAATCTCAAAGAGACTGAAGCTACAGCTGCATTTTATACAGGAAAGTACAGTACACAGTTCCAGAACAATTCTCTGCCTGCTGTCCCTCCTACCACTATGAGGTTTTTTTTTTATTTTTAATGCTCTAAATTATTAGGTATTCCCACTTCACCCAAATCCTAGCAGAATTCACTGATTTCAACTGAATGAGATCTAAATAGCTTTCAGCTTCTTTAATTTGGCCTTCTGTGCAGTAGCAGCATTAATCATAACACGAAGAAACTCCTGTCCAGGCTTCCAAGCTGTCTAAAATCTATCTTCTCCAATGAAAGACAAAATGAAGAGTTTCACCTCTATTTTTTTTCTGAGAAGGTCAAGCAAGCTTAAATAAAATTTATTAATTACACCTAAGTAGCATTATTTTTTGGACTAACAGTGCAGAAACACAGAAATTGAATCTTATCTAATTTCATGAACAGCATTAGGAGTGCCATTAAAATAAGCTGCATAAAAACTTAGACAAGCATTAAATCATCATCAGAAGATGCTGATTTATTATTTTAGGGCAGGGGGGCAAGAAGTCAATAATAGACAAAGTTCAACAAGCTATTGAAAGCAGACAAGAAGATGACAGCTTCTTAAAGCAGTATATTGCTAAGAAGTCAGTAGTTTTAGATGTCCAATAATTGCTATAAACCAAAGCAAAAATTTGCTAAAAAAAGTATTGAGAACATTTTCTCATACACAGTAGATTCAGCACTTGTTAAAAGAAGCCAAACCAAAGTATAACAGAATTAAAACTGATTCTACTCAAATGAGGGAGGAGAAAACCCTCCAAAGCAATAAAAAAGGCAAGACATGAGGAATTCACAGAACTAGGAAATAGTGATTTGATGCCCTATGATCATTCAATTCCTGGTTGTTTGCTTTATGGCATTAACTACCTGCATGTTTATCTTCAAGTGCCACACACCCAATGGAAACCAGAGAGCGCACACTCCACCTTCTGTACCCAAACGGTAGTTAATGTTCAACGTATGTTACACGGGGAATAGCTCTGCTTTGCACAGCCAGACTGTAAAATGCAGTATTACATACATAGCTTACAGGAGGTTATAGCATTTAACTTGTCACTAAATGAGATTTCCCTGCAACTCATAGCATGTAGATAATAAAGCTGTTGCAGCCACCAAATTGCTGACAAAAAGACCTGTCTGAGATGTTACGCTCAGGGGAAAGATAAAAGTAACTCCTCTCTCCGACTAACAGTAAGGGATGACCTATTCTCCTTTCTTCTGCCTCTTCATTGCCTGACAACCTGGGGAGTCTGATTGCAAGCTGATAAATTGGTACCTGTGGACTGAATGAAATGGATGGTACAAACAAAATAGAAGGGGGTTTTCCTCAGGAATTGCATAGGCCCACATGCATAAGTGTAGTCTCTAACAGAAAGAATGTCCATATTACGAGAAACTTCTGATTTTCACGGTCTTTTCCTCCTCCCTTCCTTTTAAGATAACAGAAGCTAAAAAAATGCTTCCTCTACCAAAACCTGCTATCAAGTAAAGAATATGAAACTGATTTCAAAAAAAAATTTCATAGAAGATATAATCAGTTGGAATTTAACAAATCTCACTTTCTCTACAGAGCTTCACCTAGTGGATATTTACTTGAAGACACATGTAAAAAAATACTTAAGCTAAGAATATTTTATAGTCCTATTCTGCTAGACAGATGGTTCAGAACTGTCAGATGTAGAAGACTTGCAGAACCCATATCTCAAAAAAAAAAAAAAGTGGCAACAAACAATATACATAGACTATTACATAGAGTTACTACTTTGTTGTTATGAAAGTTACTATAATTGGGAAGAGTGATGGAATGAAAGTTGCAAAACCACTTTTTCTTTTTTCTTTTTTCTTTAAAACAACTAAATCATTGCCAGTTTCTGCTGGAGTGTTCTCTGGATCCCAGGAGAACTTGTGTGAGCACTGTAAAACCTCACAGACAAGCACTGGGGTGGCATTTCAAATGTCGAGCTTACCAACAAATTACATCTGCAGCACAAGGTAAAACTGAACTAGCACGAGGCAGTCACTTGCATTCCCTTTTGCCTCTTTGTCCTTGAGGAAACACAGAAAGACTGAATGACACTTTCAGGTTGGGAAGCTCCACAATGAGGCACTACTGAGAAGAAAAAAAAGAGGAAAGAAGAAAAAAAGGGTAAAAAAAGAAAAGTTTCTCACATCAGCCAGCCATGTGAGCCTTTCATGCCTGAAAATCATGCCAGCTTCCTCCACTCTGTATCCTGGCAGCCCTCCTCAAATAACCCTCCCCATCATATTTTCTTTGGGACCATGAATCATGGGATCAAAGAAACTTCTTACATTTAATGAGGACTTATCGCTGGGTCCTCCTACAAGGACTCAAATCAGCATGGGCATAAAGCCCCTTGTAGAGCCACAGTGACAGCTGCGTGGCCCACAGTTAAAGTAGGCCTGAATTTTAGCTGCCAAAGACTTCCAGTGTCAGGGAACCTATGGAAATTCTTGTCAGCTAAAACCTGACAAAACAAAGATTAACTTATCTAATGAGAAACTCTTCCAGACTTGACATGTGAATAGGCAAGAGGTTTTAACATGCTTTTGGTGGGCAAGAAGGAAAGGGCAAATTCATCAGCCAAAGACATTTTACATCAACTGGCTCAGTCCAAACAGGCTGTTCAGTATTGATTTTAGCTATGCCAGAATTGTTTGAAAGGTTCTGCCAAAAGGCATGAAAAGGGATACAGAAGCCAGAAAAATTCCCCAGTCTGGTGCAGACGCAGTGCAAGAATGTCATTGATCAGTCTCATAGAGCACACACAGCAAGTTAGCTGCTGTGCCTACCTTCCCAAATCTGAAGCGCTCTGAAAAGGATCAAAAAGTAGTATGTAGCAACCAAGTACGGTGCATTACATATGCGCAAGTGGAGTGAACGAGAATTGTTGAGTCACACTAGAGAGTTCAGATTGCAGCATTACAAACTAGGGATTAACAGATTTCAGGAACAGCTAAAGTTGTGCTTGGGAAAACAACCTGTCAAACAGGCCAAGACTGCATGAAATAGCCTGCATGCTGAGAAAAAAAAAAACTGAAAAGAAAGGTAAATAAACCACTGCAAAGAAAAAAGTCAAAGCCAGCTAACTGTAATCTCTCCCAAACTGAATAGTGAGCAGTAGCAGGAGTGAGTAGGTAGGGCAGATTTAATTTCTTTTGCTGAAGAAAGCACAGCATTATGTATTCTGCAATACATCAAATATTTTTACAGAGTGGGCTGCTATGATCTCATGGTCACAGATACCAGGTTTTAGCTTCTGGTAAGTTACTAAAGGAGCATTTGTAGCTAGCAGTCCTCTGCTCCACAGGCCTGATGCTGCTCTGTAGCAATCAATGCCTCTCCTTGGCATCTCCCAGAACAGGGTAGCTCGTCATGTTCCGCTCAGTACTCTTACACCTGAATTGTTATTAACTCATTTTTCCATTCTATTCCTAAGGCTTTACCAGCTCTGCCAGCTGTATTACTTAGTAGCAAGAATTTGCTTTGCCTTTTAACAGCCACTGGCAATGCCGTTTCCCAGCATTTTGGATATGGTACAGGCAAAACATGCGTAAAGTCATTTGGGCTTTTCATTAACCTTGACTTCTGGTGCTTGTTATCATCTGTCCTTTAATGTGCTTTCTTCTCGATAGTCAAGCGCTCGGTTTCTCAGCAGACACCACCCTCTAAGCTTGGTCACTTGGGGGCTACAGGGAAGTTGTCCTTTGGATCGTGACTCCTGCAGGCATATCAGGGCTAGCTCTTAACTAAAGAGACTGCATATCAGAGCAAAATTGCTACGGTATCTAACAGCTTCAGCCAAGTAGGTATTTGAGGCCATGGCTGGGCTTGCAAAATCTGCACTAAACACCATCATGCTATCCCAGCAATGCTGCTATAGGGAGTATTGTCAAAGGCTGACATTTTCAAGCTACAGATTGAATGCTTGCCATCCAGAGACAACACCCTACAGAGGGCATATGCTGGTCTCCACAAACCAGACATGACCTTGGTGTCCATCCCACCCTTCTCCCAGGGACCCAATGAACAGATTCATAGAATATAGGAAGAGTTGCACTTGTGTTTAAAATTATGCAAATATTGCTTTCTTTCAATACACAACAAATTCAGTGTTAAGACTAAAAGAAAAGCAAGTTACTTCTTAACACATCCTATTTCCATGGGGCTAACTAACTTGCTCAAGCTCCTTGAAAATATTAGGTTATTTTCTTACCAGTCAACCACTAACTCGAGTTTTCAGTTCTGGCTTCAAGCTCACTTGAAAATATGCCAGTCTTCAAATGACCATTAAGCCTCTCACCCTGTCATGCCAGTAACAGCTGCATTGCTTAAGAGCCTGCTAATGCATGTAAATTATGTTTAAATACAGTACAGACCATAGAAACAAGCAGCATTCCTGAACGTGCCCAGCAGAAAATGCAACTGATGATGCGTACGAAGTTTTAGGTGATGGAAAACAAAACTGATTCTAACTGCTTTGAAAAATTAGCTAAAAATAAATAAATAAACAAATCTCCAAGCCTCCCATAGCCTCCCCTCAACAAACAAAGAACCCCCTCTGCTCCCCCACAAATGCCAAACCCATACATGCACCACCAAAACCCCAACCAGAAGAAAAAAAAAGTCACCTGAGTGGTACTTATTTATTACCTTGAATGCACAGACATTGTGCTCCCAGTCTTTTTTGTCAATGTCCCAAACCAAAACTGCACTTTTCTGGGCAAAAGCAGCTTATGAACAAACAACAAATGACAACTTCCTTCAGGTTATCAAGAATGTCAGCTAAAGAGATAGCACACTACCATTTAAATACATTCTCCCTGCTGGAAGACTGGCACATAACAGTGCAAGTGGACTGGGTTTCTGTGGCAAAAGATGCCAATAAAAACTCACAGACAGATACTAAGAAAAATCCCCAAAGAGTGGGTACAATAAACCCTCTCTATTGTTGCACACCAGTATTTCTCAACAGCACTCAAACACACCTCTCTACCAGTTACTGGTAAGAAGAATCAATGTTCAACCCCTGCTAAAGACAATGGAAATACAGATTAACAACTGCAAGAGACAAATAGCACCTCTGTTCTTTTTATACGGAACAGCAAGGATTCAAGGTAGAAAGTCTATGGAAGAGGCATAAAGGAGAAGCTGAACAAAAACAAATAAATAGATCACTATATCTGATAGGTACCAGGTAAGGTACTATGCAAAACCAAATGGCTTCTAGTTGCATCATGATACCTTTGACCATGCTGACATGGCATAGGCTGATAGGAAAGATTTGGCCAAAGCTTTTAACCTGCTATATAAGGGGTAATCATATGAATTAAAAAAAGAAGTGAAAAACAAACCCAGCAAACCCCAAACACAAAGAATTAAGGGTGGGGAGAAAATATGCTAAAAAAATATGCTATTTTCCAACTCCGCAATAGGAATGAAGAAAGGATTTTGAATTATTCATAAAGTACGAACTCAATGAGATGAATCAGAGATTGGAATGTCAGCACAGCACTGTAGAAAATCCACAGAAAAAGAAACAGCAGAGACGGAATTACCTTATGCACATAACAATCACCAGAGTCCAAAACCATGCCAAGTAACCTGCTGGAAAGATGTCACACACAGAGCAACACTTGAAACATAATACAGTTTCAAGGAAGTCAGGTGAGGTCTAAAAGGTAGGGTTTGAGGTCTGAGGATACGGTTTCCTTTGCCAGTTCACACATCCCTGCTTTCCAGTCACTTTCTTTCCCACCTCTCAAACATATCCTGCCTCTTCCTGAAGTGGGCAAGTACAACAGCACGGGGGCCAGCTTTGTTAAATATTCTGTCTGATGCTAATTTTTTCCTGAAAGCTGTTTTTGTGGTTTTCAAAATACGTATTTTCACCAACTGGGTTTTACAGTGCAGCCATTCAAAAACTAGTTATAGCATACCTAGAGCTTCAGAAGTCCACGTTGCTGGTGAAAAGGAGCAAACTATCACTTCTCAAGACCTACATTATCTGGAAGGCAGAACTTCACCATTTGTTCAATTTGCCTGAAGGAAGACTGTATTGGGTGTAGGTCACAAAGGTTTTGGTAGTGGGCAGACCAGAGGGGTGGCCTCTGTGGTAAGAGGTCAGGGGCTGTCCTGTGCTAGACACAGTTCAAGCCACCTCTGCAATGGAACCACTGCAGACCACGCCCAAACCCATCAGCCACATGTGTGGTGCCTCTGGGAAAATGTATTTAAGAAAGGGCAGAACACATCATACAGGTGTGGGGTGTGAGAACAGAGGGAGAAACAGCAGAGGGAACACCGAAGAGGAGGAGGAGATCCAGACACTGGAGCAAATGTCCCCTGTGACCCCATGGAGGACCCAAGCTGGAACAGAGAGACATTCTTGAAAGACTGCAGCCTGTGGAGAGGACACACGATGGAGCAGAAGAAAAGTGTGAGGAGGAAGGAGCGACAGAGAGGTTTCTGTACTGACGACAGCCGAGCGGCTGGGTGGCCACCAAGGCTGACCCACCACACAGGGAAACCCTTACCAGAGCAGTTCTACATTTCTATCAAGTCAGAGGTCATCCGAAGGGCACATGGTCTGAAGAACCTTAACTCTCCCCAAAGGCCACATGAAAGGCAAGCAGATGCAGTAAGTGCAACTATTACTGGCAACCCTAATATCAGCACTGACTTTTTTTTTTTTAATTATTTTATTGGACTCGGTGAAGGTAAGAATTTCTGTTTACTGTTCCTATCATCTAAATGTACTACGGGCAATATACACCTCTTCAAAGAGAAAAGCACTGTCAATGCTTCTAAATGGGATCCTCGGGCAATAGTCAAAAAGTACAATCAGCCATACAACAAAGTAAAACTGTAACTTTATGTTCTAGGAGTATGGACTCCTGTTATTTCAGATATAGACAGGTTCCCCCATCACATTTCTACACTCAGAGGTACAATAAAAATAGTTATTTGTATGGAAAGAAGGTTTTCACCCCCAAACTGCCAGCTCCCTCTCCCGACCCACTTGAAATACACATACTGATCAGGCTGAAGAACACAGCTGCAGAAACACAAAGTAGCTAGGATGCAGAAAACAAAACCTCATGCTGAGAACTTCATAACTACTTTCCACTTGAGATACAGTTCTCAGTTCTGGATCCCTGGAAGAAGACAGAGAACTTGACAAAGCTAAGCTATGGGCGTTGGAAGGGCAGCCACTTCTAAGGGAAGCCAGCATTAGACGTAACATTACACTTCTCCTGTGTAATTGCCTTTTACGCTCCTGCACAAGTCATGATGGGATATAGAAGCCGTTTTGATGGAGTGCTAGAGAAGATTCTAGATACTGACTTCAAACTGCGTTTGAACAGTAACACAGAACACCAATGTAAGCTAAATTGACCTAGAAGAGAACAAAGAGAAAAAGGCAAGTGCTACTAGACGAGAATCCCGAGAGAGTTTAGCAAAGAATCTCTACTTTCTTATGCTAATGACAGTACCGAAGTTTCAAAAGACATCTTTGCTTTCTTCTACATCTGCATTTGAATGCTCCATGAATAGAAGTGGTTTTTAAATAGATGCAATTTGTACAAACAGTATTTTCCACATGGACACGTTTCTTTCATACACGTTGTGCCTGTATGTGTGTCTGGCTTAATTCTTTCAGATTTTTTTGTTTGGTTTTAAATAGGACACTTATGACTGTTTACAAAAAAGTTTACCTATAAGGCTCTACTGGCAACCTTCCTCTGGCATAGACACGGCTGAGATGACCAGCAGCAGTGCCCACTTAGACATACGCAATACAAGCCAAAAGGACTTTTATATAACGAAGTCTGCAGGGCCCCTGACTGGGTCGTAGCCAAAGATACAGGATTTGCTTCCAATTCCTAGCCAAGAAGTTTGTCAGTGCAGCTACATGCCTTGTTCTGCAGTGAGGAAGTGACTACAGGGGGAGGTTACATCAGTGTAACATGGCTACTGATTTAAGCTAACAGTGCTTTTAAAGCCACCCAGCGTCCCCTCCCCACACAAGGTCACTTACAGCCTGTTGTGCCAGGAGCTGTCTCTTCAATGCTGGGTACTGGGGCAATGAGGGGGCCACAAAGCTGCGCTGCAGCTGGGAAGCAACACCTAGAAGGGCTGCTCTGAGCACAGACATCTTGTACGATGCCTTACTGCTCACTGCTTTTAATGTAAGGAACAGGATTCCTGCCCCAAATTTCCTGACCTGTAAAAGCAAACGATAGGTATTCTTTTACAAGTATCACGTCATGTATGCTGCCCAAATTTACTTTTCTTAGTAAGCTTCTGCAGACTACTTCAGAAATAGGCCAGAAATTCTCTGTACTAAAGAGATCTTTCTCTTTACCTTCCATATGTAGTAACATGATAAAGAATCATGACACAGCAATTTTACCTGTCTGGATGAAATTAAAAGTTCCTTAGGACCACTCCTCTCCTCCTTCATAATAATGTGTACTGTTTATGTTCACATAGTTCATTCATTGTTCCCATGTTTATGGTTTTTGTTGTTGTTTTTTAAAAAATACATACTATTTGTGCTGCTCTTCATAGCAGAAAATTAACTCCATACACATGCTAACATTAGCATTAATTACCTATTTCCTTACCTGGCACTAAGTCTTATAAAGTGCTAAGCCTTCCATATAAATCATGCTAATCATTGATCACCCTGACAGCTACAGCCAGTTAACAAAGGTCACGGCCATGAAACGTAAAAGCAGTAGCCACAAAGGAAGTGTGGAACTTCAGGACAAAGCTCTACGGTGGCCCTTCCTCTGAAGCTCAACAGATTTAACATGCAAAGACAAAGCTACCTATTTATTCAAATAGCCAACAGACTTCAAACAGCATTCTTCACTCTTTGTTCTTTCATACACTAAGTCACAGGACCTCTCCAAAGAGTCAATTCAAATAGTTTGCCTCTCTCTGAAGAGAACCAGAAATCCAGAGACTGAGAAAAATCAGCAAGAAAAACTTACTGACAACTAGTTTATAATCTGCAGTTCAACAGAGAAAGTCCAGGGGAAGCTTGCCACGAATAACAGTTCATTTGGTGGGCAGCTGAGAAGACATGATTCTTTTTAAACACAAACATAATTAGCCAAATATATACAATTTAGAAAGATCACTACAAATTAAATTTCTTTCTACAAAGAAGATGCAATAGGAACAGCCATGTGGTTTATAAAAAAAATTACTATAATTAAAAAAAAATAGACAATAGCTCAAGCTTATAGAAATCACCCCTCTCAGATGATATCACTGCCTAGAGAAGAAAAACTAATGCCAGATCTAGGCTTGTTGTATTGAAAAGAAGTTCAGCCCCCTAACCTCCTCACTGCAGAGAAGGAATTATGTAAAACAAGATAAATTTTGTGTCACGATGAGAATTTAACTTCTTGTTCTGTTCAAACATTCAGATCTGATGGAGAAAAGTACACCTTACAGCTCTGCAATTGGCAGTGTGTCTTCATTCTGAAGAATGAAAAGAGAATGATGGGTGCGCTTTTGTTTTTTTGTTTTCTTTAATTAAAGAGAAAACACATTTAAGTTAGAAGTCCTTAGACTGTCCACAGAAGGAACAGAAAGATTGGGTTATAGCTAAAACTGATTTCTTCTATGGAGGATTTGCTGGTCGACATGACAATTAAGTTAAGCAACAGGCTAAGCACATAAAGTAAGTGATTGTTAACACCACCGCTGGTCCCATAGTAAGTATGCAGAAAAACAATATCAATCAGAACCCGGAAAAGTGATGTTTTCAAAAAAGAATCAAATACAGAAATGAGGAACCACAAACCTGTAAAAGCGTTAGCCGTTTTCCCTATCAGGTTCCCCGCAAGTTGCAATTTTTGTTGCCTGTTTGGACAGAATATGATATACCAGCACTTCCTTTGGTAACGCTCCAAGTTTCCTGTTGTAGGTTAATGGGGCATTCCTTGTGGTTGGCTCTTTCCACCTAGGCATTTGATCTCAACAGAACCGTCCACTGTAGGAGAAGATCAGGTTCAAGACCATCTAAAGAACCTGAACATTCACAAGTCCGTGGGACCTGATGAGATGCATCTGCAGGTCCTGAGGGAACTAGTGGATGAAGTTGCTAAGCCACTGTCCATCATATTTGAGAAGTCATGGCAGTCTGGTGAAGTTCCCACTGACTGGAAAAGGGGAAACATCACCCCCATTTTTAAAAAGGGAAAAAAGGAAGACGTGGGGAACTACGGGCCAATGAGTCTCACCTCTGTGTCTGGCAAGATCATGGAGCAGATCCTTCTGGAAACTATGCTAAGGCACATGGGCAATAAGGATGTGATTGGTGACAGCCAGCACGGCTTCACTAAGGGTAAATCGTGCCTGACAAATTTGGTGGCCTTCTATGATAGGGTTATAGCATTGATGGAAAAGGGAAGAACGTCTGATGTGCAATGCATTTGACACTGTCCTGCGTGATATCCTTGTCTCTAAATTGGAGAAACATGGATTTGACGGATGCACCACTCAGTGGGTAAGGAATCGGCTGGATGGTCACACTCAAAGAGTTGTGGTCAATGGCTCAACGTCCAAGTGGAAACCAGCAATGAGTGACATTCCTCAGGGGTCAGTATTGAGACAAGTGCTGTTTAATATCTTTGTCAGCAACATGGACGGTGGGATCAAGTGTGCCCTCAGCAAGTTTGCTGATGACACCAAGCTGTGTGGTGTGGTCAACATGCTGGAGGGAAGGGATGCCATCCAGAGGGACCTGGACAGGCTTGAGAGGTTGGCCTGTGCAAACCTCATGAAATTCAACAAGGCCAAGTTCAAGGTCCTGCACATGGGTCAGGGCAATCCCAAGCACAAATACAGGCTGGGCACAGAATGGATTGAGAGCAGCCCTGAGGGGAAGGACTTGTGGGTATTAGTTGATGAGAAGCTCAACATGAGCCAGCAACGTGCACTTGCAGCCCAGAAAGCCAGCCTTGACTGAATCAGAAGAAGCGTGAATAGCAGGTCTAGGGCGGTGATTCTCTCCCTCTACTCCACTCTCGTGAGACCCCACTTGGAGAACCATGTTCAGTTCTGGGGCCCCCAGTATAAGAAGGACATGGACCTGTCAGAGCAAGTCCAGAGGAGGGCCACAAGGATGATCAGAGGGCTGGAGCACCTCTCCTAGAAAAGAAAGGCTGAGTTGGGGTTGTTCAACCTGGAGAAGAGAAGACTCCAGGGAGACCTTACAGAGGCCTTCCAGTACCTAAAGGGGGCCTACAAGAAAGCTGGAGAGGGACACTTTATCAGGGAGTTTAGTGATAGGACAAGGGGTTTAAACTGACTTTAAATTGAAAGAGGGTAGGTTTAGATTAGGTACTAGGAAGAAATTCTTTACTCAGAGGGTGGTGAGGCATTGGAACAGGTTGCCCAGAGAAGCTGTGGATGCCCCATCCCTGGAAGTGTTCAAGGCCAGGTTGGATGGGGCTTTGAGCAACCTGGCCTAGTGGAAGGTGTCCCTGCCCATGGCAGGGGGGTTAGAACTAGGTGATCTTTAAGGTGCCTTCCAACCCAAACCTTTCTGTGATTCAATGATTTGCTATGCTTTATAACTTTTGTGAAAACCTTCTTCTCAGAGTCTAGACCTCAAGACAGGTCAGATCAAACACTCTGCCCAGTTCAGAGCCATACACTGCTGAACCACGACCACCTCAGTTGTTTAAAATGACAACTTGTTTTTTTATTATTTTTTAGTTCCAGGACAAAAATGGCAAGACCAACCCAAATTCCCTTCTCGCAACGTGAGGACACCAGCCATACTGTGCATGTTCAAGTTTATTTCCAAAGCCACTAGAATACAAAGCCTCTTAAAAGCAGTCTTTTAGTTGAAAGGATAATGATCTAGTTAAAAATGAAACCACTATTGTGACCCCAGAAAAGACTGTACCATCAGTTCTTTGCAGTTGCAAGACAGCCCCCATGTAGATATTAGCAAAAACCTGTTTATAAAGCAGATTAAAAAAAATAATAAAAAAAATCAATAAGGGGCCTCTGTCTCAGGATAATTTTATTTCATGATGAAAGTGAACACAGGAGCATAATATTCCCACAAACTCACAATATTTCAACTAAATACTCAATCAAACCTAAACCACTAGCACTAACACAAAGCATTCTGACGATCTGAAAAGGTGACTAAGACACTGCAGGATCAGATTTTAACTGTCCTAATTCCACTAGAAAGTACTAATAGAAACAGTTTCTGATTTCTAGACTTGCAGACATGGACAACAGTTTCAAGTGAAGACTCAGATTCTCCTGCTGGAGCAAAGTTACACAAGCCAAACTCTGACCATAGTAACAGTTTTGCTGCCTAATAGCCTTTAAATAACACCAACTACTCAGCAGACTTCAAAATCATACACGTGCCAGCCAGCAGAGCCTTTAACTGCAACCAAATACAGCGCTGTACCAATGATGGAGGAAGAAGAAGTGTCAGCTCAGTTGTTCAGCTGTGTTGATTCAGAAAAAGCATGAGTAATTACTGGTTTGTATGCTACCTGGACACCAGTTGTACGTGGAGTTCCTCGAGAATCCATCCTGGAACCTGTCTTGTTTAACTCCATCTACCACATGGAGAAAGAGATGGAATACCTTCACTGACTTTTCTTGGAAGACACCAAGCTGGGGCGTGCACTCAACTTATGCCAAGGCAGTACACAAAAAGGACACTGACAAACTAGAGTCCAGGAAAGGGCCACAATGATGTACAGGGGCTGGACCACATATTCCATCAGGAGAGGCCCATAAGCCTGGGCTCAGTCAGTCTGGAGAAGAGAAATGTTTAGGGGACCTAAAAGCAGGCCTTTGAAACCTATCCGGTTGTTACTGAAAAGTCAGAACCAGATAGCATGCAGACAGCAGAAGAGAAGAGACTATGAACATCAACTGAAATAGCAAAGGTTCCAATGGATATACAGAAAAAAAAGTTTAATTATGAGGATAATTAAACATTGGAGCAGGTTGCCCAGGGAAGGCGTGGAATCTCCATGTTTTGAGGTTTCCAAGCCCTGATTGGCTAAAGCCCTGAACAACCAGGTCTGAATTCAGTGATGTCCCTGCTTTGAGCAGGAGGTCGGATTGGATAGCCTACTTACGTCTCTCCCAGCCTACAAAATTCCTTGGCTCTGACTTGACTAACCTTACCGCTTCCACTTAAGTTTTACCTATGGCTTGCTAGAATTTTAACAGCCTTACACCTTGTACACATTCATAACGTGTTTCAACAGGTTGCACTAATGTATACACTAATGCTACCTACATTTTAAAGAGGGCTTTTGCACTTATTTTAAACTAGTGTAGAATTTGCATCCTTTCATTTGAAGGGGAGGAGGGGGCAGGCTTTGTTTTAATTACAGACAAAACCACTGTTGAACTGTTTCAAACACGTCTCCAGGTTTGACTCTCACCTCACAACAGGAACAATTCATCTATCGTGATTAGAGTTAAAACTAACGCTCAAGAGGAAAAGCAGCAGACTGTGTGGCCCTGACACACAAAAAGGTTTGGATGCATAATGCTTCATCTTTTGTCTAACTCTTGGATGCCTACCCTCCCTCACAGACTCCACAGTCTTGACCTAGTCATCTAAGCTTCTCGTACAGTGTGTACAGATTATTAGGCCTTCAGTATGAGATTCACAATGGCCAGTGTCTGGGAGAGGACACACAGAGTCACCTTAGGCACTTTCCTGCCCTAGCTCCAGACAAGGTTATCTGAGATCTGCCATACCCATCGTTACTGAAAGGCAATACTCTCTACTCACAATACAGAGCACTGAACCTGTCTCCTCAATGAGTGATAAAACCCTCTTTCACTCACCGACTAACAGGATGGTTCCTTTTTCACCTGAAAGAGAAAGTCCTTCCCCTCCACCCCAAACAGAGGAAAAAATGACTATTCTGTTATTCAGTAACCATAGGCAGTCAATTTTTTATTTAGTTTTTAATAATACATTTACTGCCACAGACACAATCAACCCCACCAGAATACAGGTTATTCTGATGCGAAAGCACTCTCTCCCTCCTGTTTAGGTATTCCATGTAAAATGAAAGTGCCAAGACTCAACGGGACACAGAGTCAGTGGGGAGTGCACACCTGCCTACAAGCAACACCAAATGCTTTCCAGCCTCATTCTCTCAACATCCAGGAGCTCCAAAACCTCCTTGTGTACTTGAAATTGTCCTTCCCCAGCCTGGATTATTCTCTCATTCCCAACAAACCCACCCCACCCAAACTACGGAAGCACAAAGTTTGCAGACAACACTATTACACGTAACATTTAGAACTTTTAAAGCATTTTTAAAGCTTTATGTTACTTTAAATGTAAGTGTAGGGTTTGATTTATTACCTCCCAATTCATGCGAGTCAGAGCCCTCCCACTTTCCCCCACTCCCAAATTTAAGCTTCCTGCAAGTAAACAGACATAATATTGACAGTTTAGTTGTAACAAGCCTTTCCCGACTTTGTGTGCAACTCATATTGAATTAATGCCATTTTGTTTACAATGCAGAATTTAGAAACAAAGCATTTTCTCATATTATGTTCCAGTTGTCTTCTAGCTTTCATCACTGTTAAAGCAGTTGGTTGTTTTGAATTTTCAGGATAAACCCAAAACTACAGTAAATATTAAATTGTTGGAATTTGCTGAAACACAAGGATAATGGTAGACATCAAGCTCTAACTCAAACAATCTTTTCTGCTATTCTACTCTAAAACACCTATTTAGTTGAGTATATGTGCATGAAAAAATGGGAACCTAACTACACAAAGCAAGCATTTAAAAAAAAAATCCATTGCTGTAATACATCTGGTTCCTAAGATACACAGGATCAAATAACAATTTTCAGAAAGGTACACATCTATCAACTTGTTTTTATCCAACACAGTCAATACTTAGAAGTTCATCATCTTCCAAAGAGCCACCAAGTGTCTTCAAGACCCTGGAAGGGATACACAGATGAAGCAATGAGTTACAGCTTGTTTACCTTGGGATACTGACCCCCAAAACCTGGGAGAGCATCCATCTGTAAGATAAGATGTTCCACTTCTCTCACCGCTGTGACTAAGTTCCCTATGCTGTTAAGCCTTAATACTAAGAACTAGATTAAATGCATCATTTTCCCTTGCATAATGAGACTGATTCACCATAGATAAGAATTAAAAAAAAAAGATTAAAAGGGCACACTAAAGACACTGCTCAAAATAGAGAACCCTTACAAATATATGATAAAAAATATATGTCTACCAATGGTCCTGAATCCAGTTCCTCAAGATGAGTAAGAATTGAGCATACTATGTAGCGTACGCAGTGGTGTTTTTCACTAGTGATGTTTACATCACACTTAAGAGAACAGAATTTACACAACTGGCAAACATTTTCCTCACTCTGGAAGATATCAGCAGGTATGCTGTACTAATTACAAAGCTTCATAAGGAAGCTAGAACTGCCTGACATAGATGTAACGGAAGAGACATTACACATATTTTTATCATGTGCTAATACCACATCTTTTTTTTCCCCTCAACAACTATAGATGGCATCTTTATTTTCTGCACTTTGCAGCAGCTCTACCATTGATCTCATGTTTTTTCCAGCATGTTGATACACTGAGTAAATCTTAGGTGCTTTCGGATACATTGGGGGGCTAGTAAACCCAAATAATTTTGTTCATGTAACATTATATTATGGCAGATGAAAATACTCCTTTTGTATTAAACATGACAGGCAGATCAACTAACTGGCATTGTGTGTTTTCTTTGCCAGGAGTACACATCCAACATCTCATACGCTATTGATCCAGAAATTGAAGAATCAAAAAATAACTGCTGTGAAGTAGAAGAGAGACTTAACCTGAAAGAATTGAAAGCTGCAAATTATATGAAACATTTAAGAAAAGAAGACAGCAAAGAAATTGAGAAAAAGGGATCAGGAACCACGGTAGGAGGTGTAAATTTTGACACATACAAGGTATAATTGGGGAATTGAACTTGGGGAAGAGGCACTGCAAAGAACAGGAAACCAGACTGCTGTCTTGTACTAGCGTGGGACTCACAGAGGTTGCTAGTATTACTACTAACACACACTTTTCTCCATTAGATGATATATATGCTTTACCAAGTCTGACAAAATCTGTTTAAGGTCACGAATTCATCTTGCTGTTTGATCCTGCAGTGCCCATCCCTCAATGGTGCCTGGTGGGGCATCATTGACGTGTTCTAGATGCTCATAATGCAGGCCTTGCACAGCTGTAAAACTTGAGAGGAAACATTCTATCTAACTTTTGCCTAAACACAGTTATGTAAGTTCAAGCTACTTAAGAAGAACTTCTTTAATTACAAAAACGAATTTTAAAGCTAAATCTGGAGGACCCAGAGGGGGAAAGATTTAAAAAAAAAATAAAGCAGACAAGCTATTTATGGACAAATTTATTTAAACTGATATTTTTTTCCCCAAACAAACAGAACTTTTGCACTTATAAATAATTGTACTGGAGAACAGATTGCAAGACAAGTATCAAGGTACAGTAGGGAAATGTGTTGGGCAATCAGTTGGCAGAAGGCCCTGAATAAACAGCCCATACTCAAAGGACTGCCCGAGCAACACATTGCCCAGACAACAGCTCCAGAAAATTGTAACGAACACCAAAGTGCCAGTGCCTCAAATTTACAGAAAGGAAGCACAGCTCTCACACAACCCAGTACCCCGCTACAGCTTTTAAAGACAAGCTGAAAAACAACTCACTCATGTTTTGTGCTTCAGGTTCCCAACACATGCCTACTACCGAAAAGTTATTATTCTAAAATTACTATTGGTTCCAGACAAAAAATAGCAGGTATAGAGCTATGGCATACCACTCCTGAAAGATAACGGTTAAGCAGCAACTGAGACAAAGGTAAAGAGATAGTCGGTAGTATACCAATACGTATAAAGGATTATTTAATATTAAGCATATTGAGCAGAGATTTAGACTGCACTACTGCAGCAAGCCAATTTTCATCCTCAAAAAATAAAATCTGTCTTCTGGTGTGAATATACATAGTCTGTACTAGCTCTTGAAGCCACAGACAGGGAGTACTAAACATACGCTAAGAATTCACAAACTCTCTACTGCTTTTAAGTTTCTTGCTTCCTGTTATACTGAACTTGAATCGCTGTCTGTCAGCGACAGAGAAAGCCCTTGTGAGAAAACTGCTGATCTAGTGCAATACAAGGAGTTTAAGAAGAATCTGCTTCTGAGGAATTCCCAGCTTCCCACAGGAGTGAAATGTGTGCATGGGTGCACACGTGAGGACACCCATGCGCACTTAACATCCTGCTTTCTCAGTCAAGAGGCTGATACGAAGCAATATGGGTACTAAGGATTCCCAAACAGAACTATTAGAATTCCATGACTAGGAGGATGTTTCTCATCATTATTGGAAAGATTTTTGAGGAAACAAAACAAAACAAAAAGGTGTGTAATACAACTGTGTCTAGCCTCCAGTCAATAGGAAAAAAGGCCAGACTGCAACCCTGAGGCCAGAAACATTACTGTGCTCCCTTAGGCAAAGCCCAAAAGATGACTGATGCTAATGCTCAAAGCATTCTTGTTCAAAAGGACACAACTGTGTGTTTTTTTATCACCACCTCTCCCCCTGTGCACTGGAGATACGTTAATTGAATGTCTGCAAAGCGTGCTGCTAGAGCATGTTAAAGCATCTCCATTGAATTCATATAGGTTACACATCCATACACACACACTCACAAATGAAATAAAAGGAAAAACAAACCAAAATGTAAAAATTACCAAGAGACAGGCTTCATGATATCCTTTTTCTTGCAGACTTGGATAGAATAAGGACAAGTAGTACAGACAGCTCCTGAAAACCTGTAAGAGCAGAGATTTCATGGCTTCTCTAAGCAACCTGCCCTAGTGCTACACCATCTTCCCAGTGGAGAAATTTTTGTAATGTCCAATGTGATCTTCTCAAAATGAAAATGGGGTTTTGTCTTGTTATATCATCTACCATTGCCAAGACGTGCTTGGCTCCATCATCT
Organism: Anseranas semipalmata; assembly: GCA_013399115.1. Lineage (NCBI taxonomy): Eukaryota > Metazoa > Chordata > Aves > Anseriformes > Anseranatidae > Anseranas > Anseranas semipalmata. The sequence goes on along the minus strand of VXAA01001497.1, from coordinate 1,412,601 downwards.
TTTTAACTGCCCTCTAAACAGTTGTAGGCAGTTTTGAATCACCCCTTAGGCTACTCTACATCAGACTAAACCCACTCCCTCGACCTCTCCTGGTAGGTCATGTGGGCCATCCTGGTAATCGTCCACTGAAACAACTGCAATTTCTTGACATGTATTTTAAACTAGTGGGCTCAAAAAGAGTGTTCTTGGTGTAGGCTCACCAGTACCGGACAGCAGTAATTTCCCCTGATCTGCTGGCCACGCTCTAGATGTAGCACAGTACTGGTTTGATTTTCTGACAATGACAGTGCGCTATTGGTTCACATTCAACCTGATTTCAACCACAACCTCCCCCTGTCCTTCTGGGCAAAGGTGCCACTTAGCCCATCAGTTGCCAGCATATACTGATTCTTATACCTCAGGCGCAGGACTTTGCACTTTGTGTTCGACTTCATGGGGCCTCTGATGGACCAATCCTGAAGTTTTTCAAAGTCACTTGGGATTGAAGCTTAGACATATATCACGTCAGCCACTCTCACTAGTGTCATTTACAAATATGTGTCAGCCTCCAGAACACTAGGTAATGAACAACATGGAACCCAGAATCAACCCCTTGAGTACTGCACTCAGCTGCCAGCTGGATGTCAAACCACTCATTAGTACCCTTTGAGACAAGTGGTCTAGCTGATTTTCAACCGATTAAATTGATTGTTCATTCAGCCCATACCTCCTCAACTCCTAAGTGAGAATGCAATTGCAGACAGTGTCCAAAGCCTTAGCGAAGTCATGAAGTAATATATCCACTGTTCTTTTCATTCACGTAGCCAGCCATTTTGCCTTAGAAGGCAATGAGATTAGGTAAGCATACCCTCGTTAAACACACTGACTATTAAGGATTAATTTCTTGACCATGTACTAGGAAATGGATTCCAGCTGGACACAGGCCATGATCCTTCCAGGGACTGAAATGAGGCTGACAAATCTAAAACTTTCAGAGTTCTTCCCAACTTTCTTGAAGATGGGTGTAGCATTAGCATTTTTCCATGCTTTTTCATCACAGAATCAGACAATCACAGAATGGTTGAGGTTGGAAGGAGCTCCTGGAGGTCACCAACCCTCAGAATTCATAATGGCCTTGCAGTTACATTGGCCACTTTCAGCTTCCTAAGGTGAATTTGATCCAGCATTATGGATCTCAATGCTTCCATTTGCTTTAAAAAGTCCCTGACCCATTGCTCCCAAAGGCGGTCTACCCATATTCTTCCTGTCTGAGAACCAGCTATTACCTGCAAAGACCAAGGCAAGAAAGGCATTGAATATGCCAATTTTTCCCATACCATCTATCACTAGGCTGTCTTTCCCACTCCATCACTGGACCTGCATTGTCCTTGAACTTCCCTTTTCTACTAGCATATCTGTAGAATCATAGAATCATCTAGCTTGGAAAAGACCTTCAAGGTCACTAAGTCCAACCATCAGCCTGACCTACCAAGTTCAACCACTAAATCACGTCCCTTAGTGCCACATCCACATGTCTCTTAAATACCTCTAGGGATGGAGACTCCACCACTTCCCTGGGCAGCCTGTTCCAATGCTTGACCACCCTCTCTGTGAAGAAATTCTCCCCCTAAAGTCCAATTTAAACCTCCCCTTGTGCAACTTGAGGCCATTTCTTTGATTTCTATCACTTCTCACCTGTGAAAAGAGAGACCGACACCTTCCTTCCTGCAAGCTCCTTTCAGGTAGCTGTAGAGAGCAATGAGGTCTTTTCCCAGCCTCCTCTTCTCCAGACTAAACAACCCTAATTCCCTCAGTCACTCCTCATAACTCTTGTTTTCTAGTCCCTTCACCAGCTTCATTGCTCGTTGCATACACTCGAGCAACTACATCTTGTAGTGAGGGGCCTAAAACTGAACACAACATTCAAGATGCAGTCTCACCAGTGCTGCGTACAAACGGACAACCACTTCCCTAGTCCTGCTGGCCACACTATTTCTGCTGCAGGCCAGGATGGTGTTGGCCTTCTTGGCCACCTGGGCACACTGCTGGCTCGTGTTCAGCCAGCTGTCAACCAGCACCCCCAGGTCCTTTTCTGCTAGGCAGCTTTCCAGCCACTCTTCCCCAAGCCCATACCACTGCATGGAGTTGTTATGACCCAAGTGCAGGACCCAGCACTTAGCCTTGTTGAATGTCATGTGACTGGACTCTGCCCATCCATCTAGCCTACCCAGATCCCTCTGTAGAAGCCCTTCTTGCTAACCTTCATTAGTCCTAACTCTGGCTGGGCTTTGACCTTCCAGTTTTCACCATTAAATACCTGACAAATTATTTTATATTCCTCTTCTGCTGCTGGCCCATGTTTCCACTGCTCATATGTTCCTTTTGTTTGTTTTCAATTCAAGAAACCTCTTGCTCAGTAAAGTGGCCTTTCTGTTCAAAGTCCTGATCTTCCCAGAAAATGAAATAGTCTGCTCTTGAGCATTCCATACCTTTTCTTTATAAAAAAAAATCTTTAGATTTTTCTCTTTAAGCCCCTTCTTGATTCCCTTCCCAGCGATTCTAATTTAGCAGCTCAAGTAAGCTGAAGTCCACAGTCCTGATTTTGCTGCTTTGCTTCCCAGCCTTCTCCAAATCCTGAACTCAGTCATCTCACAATCACATCAGCTCAATATCCTCTAACCTTCTCTGGGGTCAAATAGATCAAACAAGTCAAACAGAGTATTACCTTTGTTTGTTAGGAATTTGTCATCTACACCTTCCACAAGCCTCCAACATTGCCTGCCCAAAGCTCTGTGGCCCTCCCAACAAGCTGTCTGTAGAGCTGAAAGCCTCTGTGAAGACAATGGGCAGAAGACCTCTAATTGCTTGCAGAAAGCATTAACCACACAGCATTAACCTCATCTAGCAATCTGTAAAAACCCCTACACAACCTCGCTTATATTCCCTCCTCTCCAATTCTGCCTCAGACTCAACAAGCATGTCTCTGCTTTCATACTTGAGCTCTATGCAGACAAGGAGCCACCTAACTTAGAGTGCAACTTTCCTTCTCTCTTCCCTTCAGATCCTTCCTGAACACCCTACACCTATCCATGACTGCATCTCACTCATAAATGATACCTCACCAAGTCTCTGGGATTCAAATCATGTTACAACCCTGCAACTCTACGTGATAATTTAATTTTGGGATATGTCTAATTCCATTAAAAGAAAAACTGAAACAGAAAAGTATGACAGAAATGATTAGTGCCTTTTAAAAGGCAATGACATTCGGCTACCTAACTGAAGGTGTTAAGCAGGGTCATTTTCTTATTCATTTTAATTTTAAAAAGATAAGTATCTTTAATTTCTCCACTTTATTTTTTTTAACCTACAAGTATTTCAAGAGAGGAAATACCCTAGGTGAGTATGTATATATATAACATATATATATATAACATATATATATATATAAAACATATATATATGTTATATATGTTTTTATATATATATTTATATATTTATATATATTTATATATATTTATACAAACAAGCACAGGACAAGCACTTCCATTAAGAAGTTTTTGACCATTCCATTCACTGAATGGATGTTTCAGATCCACCCAGCAATTCCAGTTCTTGTAACACTTTGACAGTGCTGTGGAGATTACAGAAAATTCCAACGACTAGGGAAAGGTAAGCATTGCATACGTCTTCAAAAAGATACCAGAAAGACAAATACCTCCATAACCAATTCCTCCATGAGAAGAGTTGCAACTGAAATAGAAGAAAAACAAGATCCAAAGTAAATTCTGATAACATACAGGCACTTCAGTAAGATAAATCCAAGGGTAAAAAGCTTCCAAAATATGAAATGGCCCACTCCAAAAGAACAGTAAGTAAGGATCCAGTTGTGCGGCTATCTCTAACTTATTACTAGCCAACAAATCCACACACACACCCTGACACAAACTATGTTCCCTAAGAACAAAGGTCCTGGACAAT
>VXAA01001497.1:1380492-1402595 GCA_013399115.1 Anseranas semipalmata | reverse complement strand
AACTCACACAGTCCGAATAACCACGGGTTGTGTAAGATCTGTTCCCTTACATTCTGCCTACTCCCATCCCACTTGTGGCAACAAATAGTAAATCTCAAAATCTGCAATATAAGAATCTGTTGAGTCTTAGCTACCTTTAGCCACCTAAATATGAACAGAAGAACTGGGCTCCCAGATCTGAGCAACTGCTGAATTACTTGGCGGAAAGAAACACCCAGCATGAAGCANCAGAAGCTGCCAGGCCTTCTTTGTGAAATGGAAAAGAGCACCTATGTTAGCAGTCTACTCAGACAAACCAGGAACAAAGTCCTCATCTGCTCATGCTTTTTCCTATCAACAAAACTAATGGAGCTAAAGATATCCCAGGCCTAAAAGTGACTCAGGAAAGAATATGAGTGCAACTGGCGTTCTAGTCTAACTGAAACAAAACCAGCATGCTAAGCAACCGGAGAAGGAAGGAAAAGGAGGCAGAAGGATCACAGCAACACCTTAACCCAGTCAGCTGAAGCAGACGGTGGCTTTCCTAGCTCTTCAGACAATTGATTTCAGGGAGCGAGCTTCAAGAATAAGCAACTCAGAACAGTACATTTGCAAGGCTCAAAGATTGCTTACTATATCGTCTGCAACAATGGCAAAACAATAATTGCTCAAGATGGGAATAGGAGCTAGCACAAAACACCCCTCTTAGAAAATTTTAAATAGCGACATATAAAGGGTGAGCTCAGGTGAAAGACACCTACTTCTGTCAATAACACGGTCTTGCAAAAGATTTCTGTTGCACGGTGAAGCATCTTGGTCTATTCTCTTAAGAACCTTGTTTCCCAAACAGAAGACAGTGAATCTGAGGGGCATGTAAATGCTGTAGACTCCTAGATCTGCACCAACTCTCTACTTTCTCAGATCTTTCCCTTCTCCCTCTAATAACCTTACTGAAAAAACAGGCATAGAGAAGACTGAGACAACGAAGTCTGAAGCTTAACACTGGCTTTAGAGCACAAAGCATGATATTTCCTGTACAGAGAAACAAATCTACACCAAATCTGAACTATGGAAGAGAAATTCATCATGACTGGTTCAGTATCACCTGCCAAGACAGTCCACCAGACCTTTGTTTGCTCTGTGCAGGAGAAAGGCCTATTGAAATGTTGTTTGCACTGCCTACTTGCCTCCTGACAAGGGTGGAGCACTGGAATAAGCAGGTCCCGGCTTGTTGGCACCACAATAAACTCAGAAATACCGATTGCACTCTGGTTCTGTCCAGAAATTTTAGCTGTGTCTTCCTGAGTTTCAAGCACAGTGTTGTGAAGTCATACTGCTCTTGGGGACCAGGAATGAGAATGAAATAGGATCTGAAACGTGGTTTCAAGGAGGGGAATGCGGCAATGTATAAGCTATGTACATGATGCTGCTGGGCAAAAAGAATACGATCTCACTATGCCCATAGCATACATCATCAAAAGTGGATCCATGAAGGTAAAGATAACAAACAACTACAGTTCATTGACATTAGCAAATGACACACTTTCACAACCAGCCTCTATTTAAAAAGCAGTCCAAAACCCACTCATATTAGTACCAAGACTGATTGCATGCCACCAGATCAACTTAGATTCCTTAATTAAGGGGCCACACTACAACCTTTCCTCACACACCTTCCCCCCACACACACCTCCTGACCCCATACTCCCAGGAAAAACAAAACCCTCGTGCAACAGTTAAACATTCTCCCAGTGTCACAAGCAGCTATCTTAAGCTTTCAGTATCAATGAATACGGCCTTATAGCCATTTCTAAGACCCATTTATGCTACAGCTGGATCAGTTCTTTCCTAGTTCACTTGTTTTCAATAGGGGCTTCATTCTCAATTCAAATGACAAATTTCTCCAGCAACCACATACACATGGCTTCCTCAAGCCCAGCATTCTTAGGTTTAATAGCTCCTTTTAAATTGACTGTTTTAATTACTATATAACAATATATACATGTTACTTTGGAAGACCTGTGCAGAGTAAACAAGCATTCAAATTTAATACATAAATAATGCAGCCAAGAAGGATGTTTTAGCTATCGAATAGAATTCATAATGTTGATTCGTTTCATCTTTGATGCATTTTCCTGGCGAAAACCTTGTAACAACATGAACTAAAAGAACATAATCCCTTAAACATCAGGAATAAAACAAACTCTGTTGACCTCAATCTGTTCCCATCAACTTCCTTTATATGAAAATTGGCACTCATGCTAAATGGACAATATAAATAACAGCATTTAATGCTTGGTGTTTTCCGGATAAGCAACTACTACTTTTCCAAATCACTCTAGGAGAACTGTATTTGTTAAAGTAATGATCTTACGCAGATATTGCACCCTACTGAATACTTTCCTTCTTGCTCACTTTGGGCAGCCAGTGTTCTTCATTTCAGGAGACAAACAGCACAGTCATCCCAGTTTGTTGACAAAATAACAGCATAATCTATACTTTATCTTCCCCGGACTTTTAAATTTTACAAATAGCTTGTGAAAAACCTTTGTTACTAGACTTCACACTTACCACAGGAAGCAGGGGGTACAAGGGAAAAATCAGGATTGAAATACATTACGGGTGTATATCTTGTTGCATTTGCTATTAGCAAAGTGTAACATTAAGTGTGATTAGTTAGGAAGCATGAGTCATGCTTCATTCCATGACACGGGCAGAAGTACAGTGAGGTGATCACTGTCAGAAGGCTTGTGATCTGGAGCTATTAAATGTGCGCACATGCTGTAGCCAGCCACCAAAGTCACATTCTTATTGCCTTTGTCCTTCCCCTCGTTTTACTGCTCTTTCGTTCATGTGACATTTTAAATTAACACAAGGTTCCCAGCCTTTACACCACACCTTCCACAGCAGAGGCTCTATTCTTGTTAGCTTCCAGAAGCCTTATGTCAACCGTGATTTAAAAACTAATGTTAGAATAAAATTTATAAGAAAAAAAAAAAAAGCCCACACTACAAGTACAAACATGACAGCTGAACCCAACACATATAAAGAAAAGGTCCTCTGGCTGTCTCTGGCAATCTCTGTAACAAAGGCAACCAGAAATTATTGGACTATTACTTGGCCATAGGAGATGATTATCTCAATAAGAACAGCCACGTCCTTCCCCATCAAAGAATCTTTTTCTTTCAGGGATGCATGTCTGCCTTTGACCACAAGCCTTTTCTTTCTTCTTCCACATCTCTCTCCAAACTAAGTACACCCTCTTCACTGGAAAAACAAAAAGCAACACTTTATTTAAACAAAATAAATCATCATTTATTACCTTCCCAAGCTCAGGTTTGCTTTCACATCAGTGTTTGCCCAGCACCACGCAAAGTACTGCTACCAGTTTATTCCTTTACTGATTTAGAAATAAGTTTTTATCGCTCTGTATATCTTTAGGTCCCAGAGCTGTACTTGGAGCTTCCTTTGCCCAAAGCAAGTACAGAATGCACCAACATACAATTAAAATAGGAAGTCAGGAAACAGTCATTAAAAATTCACGTGAAGAGCGCAACATCTTCAGGAAGAGAATGTAAAAAACCAAAAATTGTCAAGTGTCATGCGTATGGTTTGTCATCACAGCCCATCCCCGAATGAGTCACGGTAACCCAAAACAGAGATCATTAGATAGTCACAAAGCATACATAATGAAGTTTTATTGGAATAACAGGTGCACTTTAGCATTATTAGAGTAAAAACACCAAGTTACTGCATTCTGTGAACATAAGATCACTGAGGAAAGCAGTAATTTCATTCAGATTTACCAAGCGTTTATGCATTAAAAAGAAAAAGCTTTACAAACTCCCATCATCTCACATTTGCACCTATTTCTATGCAAGTTAGTAAACACTTCCGAACGCTTATGGGTTGAGAAAATCCACATTTAATAATCTTAGGTTGTTTTTCCTAAAATCATGCAGCAAATTGAAGGCACATCATTTTTCTATCAAGACTGCTGCATGAGCATGCAAATTCTTCGTGTGAAAAATAAGAATGACTACGCTGAGCTGCACAGTTTGTAGCATTTTTTCTTACTAATATAAACAAATTACAATAAATTACACAGGCTTCCAGTAGAGTTAATGCAATCTCTACCTTAAAAAAAAATATAGGAGTTCATCTTTGTTTAGAAAAATGCAAATCATCATGGCACTTTACATGGATTGCTATAAGCTGTTCAGTTTCTAACTTCGGTATTTTGCCATTAATCTTTTCATGTGTTAATGCTTAACATTCCATTTAACTAAATCCAAATATCACTAAGGTTATAAAAACCAGTTTAACCCCCCTTTTGATTTCTTTTTTTTTTTTAAACTGAGCTTCAAGACAGTCTTATTCACTAGAAAGCCTAAGCAGAACACCTTATCAAACCTTTCCCTAACATTAATGAATTCTGCACACCAAAGTACCAGATTTCAGAGCATCATAGAGGTCTCTGCTACTTGACTGACTGAAGCATACTTTATTTGCAAAGTGTCCATAGAAGCAATTTGATAACATTCTGTCCACTAGGCTGGAAAACAATATGCTATGAGCTACGATCCAAAATTCCTTCTTTTGAGCATATTCTTTAAATTCTGTTCAATCTGCTACCCACATACAAATCCATTAACAGTTTAGGTTACACACGTTATACGGATAGCAAATGTAAGACTCAGATGACACTATGATCACGACTTACTGTGTCAACTTCATACTGAAAATATAAAAAAAAAGAATTGTAAAGTCTAGTTTGAACTAGGTTGAGTTTAATTTTTGAATCAGGTTGAATTTAAAAGATGGTCAGCTTAAGGACAGAAGGAAAAAAGAGCTTGCTCCTCCTCCCTGACTTCTTGTAAACTTAGTGCTTCGACACAATGCTAAATTGACAACATCCGATACTGCAGCACTTACAGGAACGTCACTTTTCAGACTGAGACTGTCCTTGAAAAAGCATTTAAAGATGATATAATTAAAATGCTAGAAAGCAGTGTGAATTTTACTGTTGTTTTCTACTCTGTAGGACCTAGCATACACCACTTTTCACATGGGTTTTGCAAGTACAAGAGGATTAACCTCTGATATCAGCATTTTGCTGTTTGGGGAACAGACACCCAACTGGAGACAAAAGGGTTTCATATTTAAATGCAGAAGCATAAAAGCAGCATCAGCAATAAGTAGAGAAAACTTTACCTTTCATATCTGGAGGAAAGTAAGGAGCTTAGTTAGCTACAGGGTTTTAGCAACCCTTCGGGCCAATACAGCTACACCAAGAAGTACAGAGAGATTTAGTTGTGAAAAACCGGTTCCCTACCCTTAAAACACATGGTTATTACAAATTACATATGTAAGTTTACATATGTAATAAGTTTATGTATTACTTATTCCATATGTAAGTTTATATGTATACACACGTATATAAACAAAGCTGTAACCACAAATAGCACGGTGGACAGCTTTGTCATTGCTATCACAAATATAGCCAGCCCTTATACCGCTGGTTTGTCTAAACTACACACCGTGAATCTAGCAATGGGAGAGTGCAAGCAATCCGGCAAGTGTCTGGTAAATTTGTATGTGCATGTAAATTGGCAATCTCAATGAAGCAGGTAAATAAAATATATTAAAGCATTTTACGTGATACACAAGATATGAATATTGCATTTAAACTTCCTATGTCGATTAATTTTATACTGACAGAAGGAACTAATGATCTGTGTGTTTAGACAAGCCATAAACATAAATTCATGCGTACACAGTCAAAACCAGATGGACTTAGTTTCTCCCCCCTCAGATCAGCAGAAACATTTAACAAGTCTCAAAGCAAACAGTGGACTTCATTTGGAATTGCCTCCCTTCCCCCAGCCCTCCACCCTGTTAACCTACAAAGCGCTCAGCATTTGGGCAGGGCAGCACCAAACCAAACTTTATCCACCAACTTGAAAAGTTCATGACAAATGTTCGCCTTTCTGTGATTACAAGTGTGTATCTATAATGAGTCACCAATAAATAGAATACCTATAACCTATCTAGATTGGTTGCAGTATAGATAGAATCATATGTTTGTAAGTTATCAGCTTTGTCTGTGCTTTTGCACTGTTCTCAACTAATTCTTCATGGACAGCTTCATGTGAAAAGCTGTAAGCTTTTAATTTTGGCTTACAGGGTGTTCCACACATGCTGTTCCACAAGGAAAGCTTATCTTTTCCACCCTGCAAGGTTTTCACTAGACAGTCACTTCAATCCAATGCAATAAAGAATGTTAAAGCAAAAGGAACTTTGTCCTGGAACACTGCAATACCTTCAGTCAACCTCCATTATTTGTGTAGGGTGAAATCCTGCTTCTAGAACAAAGTCCAGACAAAAAGGCACTACAGCTAAATTTCCTCAATCTCATGCTAGTCAGGAGGCTTTGTGACATATATACAGTATGTCTTATGTTTGTATAGTTTATCACGCCAACGAAGAGCCCATTTCTCTTACAGACAGTGTTTGAGATCCCATTTTGGCCACTATAAAACTCAAAGTTTGCTCCTGAAGTACATTGGTAGTAGTTTGCGGAGGCCTCCTGGACAAAATTCCCTAAAGAGGAATACTGTGGATGCAGAATGAGCAGCCCAAAATTGTAGCAAGAAGCCGGCAGGGCAAGCGACCCCAGTTACCAGCTCCTCAGAGAGCCAGAAGAGTGCTCGGCTCCCAAGACATCTGGCACCCTGCAGGCGTAGAGTTGTTCAGCTAAAACAGTCAGCTCACGGGAACACAGGAACAAGAGATGTGGGGATTCCTGACCTGCGAAGCATGCTACAAGGGCAGACTTCTTCTTATTAGGGTGGAGGCAAACAGCTGGAGCTGCTGAACAGATCAGTGCTGTCTCTGCACACAGCGCGTGCTCCCACGACTCTGCTGGAGATCACCGTTCCCTCCACAGCACAAAACATGCTTTTACCTCGGACTCTGCAGTGCGGTATTCCATGGTTTAAACTCATCTGGTTCCTCAGCAGACAGGCTAAGATACAGACACACACATCCTTCTGCCAGTTTAGTCACAAAGCAAGACAGCTGGAGGCAATGACACCTCAGGCAATCTCCAGTAATCTTTTTGCAGCTGCTTATCAAAGCCTCAAGTCTTTATGTCCAGGAGGGGATTACAGACATCGTCATCTTACTACCCAGACCGTAAAACACCTCCAAAGAAGCTCTGGGAGCACCACAAGAGAAGCAGCAAATGCCTACAACTTAAAATAAATAATATTAAAAAATTGAATCTTAAATTGGAAACCTTCACCCAGGAAGGCTGACAATAGCAGGTCCCAGCTCTCTGGTCAACACGTTCACCCTCTGGCTTCCCAGACCAGGAGCTCCAATCCATCCCTGTCACCCTGCAATTGCACAGCATCCCACTGGGAGGACTCCAGCACAAAGTCCCTGGCTCGAGACGCACGCAGGCACACATACACAGAGCACCACCAGACAGCCTGGGAACTCTTCTCAAGCATTTTCCAAGCCACGAGAAGAACACAACTAGTTGGTCATAAGAAAGGAAATCCTGAAGCAAAATTGTTTCTCTGGCTTTCCCCTCAGAAAAAGCAAAACAAAAAAAGAGTATGTTTATTCAAATGTTTAGAATAGTTGTCATTCCAGTTGAAATCTGTCTTGCTAATAGAACTTGTGGATTTGGAACTAAACAGTATATTTTCCATTGGAACTTTCTCAGCAGAATTCGGAACTGTCCATTTGTGCTTTCAAGTCATAAATAATCCTCCACCTGCTTCTTAAAAAGTGTTGTTTTAGATCACATTATTAAACCAAATCTCTTTCAATAAATGCAACAATTTTTAATCTGGAAAATTCACCATCAAGTCAAACAGTGTAATCTCCAAGTGAGATACTGAAAAAAAATAATCAGGAATTAGAAATTTCAATTCAGATTTGGTATATTTCCACTTCTCTCACAATCAGGAATGACTATTTGTACTAGCAACAAGATTCATTTCTGAAATATCTGCAAATAAATATTTACAATTAAACTCAGACCACTTCAATTTTGTGGATCACTGATAAGTTAGGAAACCAGTCTTTGCTTAATGCAATGTTGTCTTCCCCTAACAGCATAGTTGTCTTTCACCTCACTTGCAGCCAGCCTCAAAGGGATAAGGACTGCAGGAAAAGCACTCCGTCACAGGATATCTGCATCAAGAAATGACCATCAAGAAGTCTTTTTAGCCCTGGTTCTATTTGAAACTCCAGAGGTGGAGCCTAGAAAAAAAAAAAATGACCTTCTCTAAAATTCCTAGAATCTTTCTAATCTCAGTATCAGCTTTATTATCCACATCAATTCTGGCTCCCTATTAAATTTGGAAAAATAAAAACTAGAGACAGCTGGGTCCAGCCAGGAATAAATTAAATGACAGCAGCATAATTTAAACCACTCATCAATGGTTTCAAGAAAATTAAGTCTCACAAAACAAGCCTAATTTCTTCCTCCATAAGACTACACATTTATTTGATAATGACCATACGGAACCTTAGAATAATAGGTTTCTGCAAGGCATCTGACTTGGGCACTGATCAGCTCTTGCAGATCTAGCTTGAGCTACTTGCTATTATTTCCATCACCCAGTCCCATTGCTGCAGCAACAAAGTATTTCTTGGTCACTTCATGCTGATCTGGCTGACTTTAGTAGGGCAGGTGAGGAACACTGGCATGATCAAGCTGTAAGAGCACCAAGCACACGAATGAACCATTCCTAAAGTGCTTATTTATGCCCTCAAGCCCCAGCTCAACACCACAGGGGCTTTTACAACACTTTTGCCTTGAAGAGCTCCCACGCCCTCTGTTAGGTTTTTCTTCTACTGCATAGTCCCTTACTTATGCCATACCTTTCACAACAACAATTTCTGACATTCAATGCTGCAAAAACACTTCTTTATTATTTATTATTAGAGTGAAGCATACCTGGATCTTATCCCTGACCTGGCTTTCAGCACGGCCTCAAACAGCTGAAAGGGCAGGCATCTGCCTGCAGCACACAGATGGGAACAAGAAGCCAAGAACTCTGAGCTCGTATTGCCCAGGAAACACCTGTATTCTCAAAACACAGCCTATGAGACAATCCAACAAAAACAAGCATAAGCATTCCCAAAATAGATGTGTGCAGTCCACAAAAGGTAGATTGAAAAAAAAAAAAAAGCAATTAAAACAATTAGGAAGGGAAAGGAGGAAAGCAGCCAGCCAGTAGCACTGTCAGTGCAATCCTGAGGTGTTCTGCTGTTCTGCCCACAATCACCAGTTTTCCCTGGAGAGAATTAACTGAATTGCTCCTGCTGAACTTCACAAAACTGGCACAGTAGTGAGAGATGATGACTCTTGTTGGTTGCACAGGCTAATTTGCATCTTTTGGGGATGCAGAACTGCATTAACACATGTAGCTGAATGCAGTGAAGTCACAGGTCATACACACACAAACACAAGTTTGGGTCACTCTCATTAGGTTGAAGATGGTGCCCTGGATTTAAGCAGCACTGTAAGAACTCCGGTGAAACAACAGAAAAGCAAATGACCATGAGCTCTCAGTGTAGTGCTAACAGCCAAGAAGGTAAACACAAGCCTTGAATGCATAAGAAAGCAACATTAGGAAAGGAGCAGTGCCATTTCATGTAACACTCACTCAATAGCATTGCTGCGCTCTGCCTAAATGTCTGAGCATTTGAGCGTGTCTGCACATTCTGCACAGTCAGAAATAAGATACCAAGAACAATTTTGAGTTTGAAAAGCATCTGGAAAGAAAACTATTTAGAATATCAAAGATAGGACCTAGAAGTGACTTGTGTGAATTTCACGTGCCTTCATATAGAGAATATTTTTCCCATAGTCCCAGGACTCTTCATCACAAGACTACTCAGACACTAAGACAGGGGATAAAGGGACCATAAAAATATCAGATATATTAAAAAACCTATCATTATTCAGAAGAGTCCACATACAACCTGCATCAGTAACTGCTTCTCCTTAAAGATTCTTAAAAGCAGAAAAACTAATGAGATCCAAGGAGAGATGCTGGCACTAAAAAGTGACAGAATCAAAACATTCTTGCAAGGAGTTCTAGAGACTGATCAGGGAAGGAGAACAGATTAAGTGTTCATAATGACCCTTTCTGACCTGAAATAAATCTACAGTTCAGAACCTATTCCTTTGCAAGCCATCTATATGACTAACTCTCCAATATAATTTAAAGAGCAATACTCCAAATGATATCGAGGAAGAACAGTCAGTTAACTTCCATTTAACATCATAACAACCTTAACAAAAGATGTTAAAAGTAGGAACAAATGGGAACAAAAGGCAGCTGGAACCTCTGCTAGCCACTTACCCAAAGTAAATTTTCTTTGTTCGGCAAATGAGGTAGCCCTGTTGGAAGTGGCAATAACATTGATGGCCCTTCAGAGAAGAGAGGGGAAAAAGATACAAACAGGTAAGAGTAATCCTATTAGTGATTTTCTGAAAATCCTTCATTCTGACATAACACCATTTTTAAAATACTTGCTTGTAAAAACAAAAAGCAAGAGCAGTGTGGTCCTGTTAGTATATATAAGTATGCATTCATTTAGTCAAGCCGTAAGAAAACTGTCTCGCTACCTACTTAAATACAAAAAGTACAAAAATAATGGGTTCCATAAATCCTAGCTACCTTAAACATCAATTCTGTTTTTTTCTGCCACCAGGAACCGACAGTCTCACAAGGGCTTTTTAGATACAAATGTCGCTTTGAATAACATCATAAATTCATTTAGATCTGAAACCAAAGCTGCATGCTTGCCTCCCAGCAGTAACTATGGTGCCTGTTTCCGCATTTATAACCTATCCTTTAGCTATAAAACCACTCCAAGTTTATTAGCACTGCAGGTTATGTCCGTGGATAGGACAGAAATAGAAGTATACTCCAGAGCACACATTTCCTTATCAGCCCTGCACCCAGCTTCCCACTCCCTGGTTCATATCTCTCTGAGAGCTTCCACTAACATCTCTGCTTCTGTGTAGGTTACCTGAGCAGGGATTTTTTCTGAACATATTTTTCAAGCAAAGCAGGTTGACACTCTTGGAAGCAGACAAAGCGGTCTCATCTTGTGGCTTTGGAGCTGCGCTGAATTAATATTTTGCCTTCAGGGACGTTTTTTAGCACAACAAACTTCTGTTGGACTGCACAGGGTCAGTCAACTATCTAGCTGTTGGCTTTCAATCAGCGCTTTCACTTTCTGTACAAAACCACAGAAACAAAAGAACGCCGTTCTCCATCTCACTTGTATGAACTCCGCAACGCAGACTATTGCCCTACTTTACAGACTGGTACAAGAAGTTTGCTGTTTTCTAAGGCTCATAAAGAGAACTGTAGTCACCATTTCAGTGCTCAGAATTCCCACTTAGCATTTAATTAAAGCCTGCCGCTACACTGCTCAAAGCTGAAGCGTGCAAGATGGGAAAAGTTTGCTTTAATTCTTTTTTTATGTGCATCTAACAAAAGGCTGGTGGAAGAAATGCAACGCAAAAGGTGACAGCAGCACTGCGGCAGCAGTAGCTCGACAGCTGTTAGGAAAAGCGGGCGAGCAGCTTTCGTCCCGGTAGGCGCTGGGCCTGGGACGCGTGCGTGCGGCACTGCTGGAGCTGGTGTGCAGGGGCAGCGACCGCCCGCGCCTGGACGCGATGTAGCCGTTCATTTGCCTTGCAGCTCACAACAAAAGGCCTTGCTGAACATTTTGGTTATCACTTAAAAGCTTTGTTTGCCTTCAGTTAAGTAACTTCAGATTTCAGTAAACAGTAAGATGCTTTGGAAATCCAGAAAACGGAACAAAGTTTATTTTGAGGGCTGTCCTTCAAGATACCACTTGCACTTCAGCTTGCCTGTTTTCACACCCCTGAACAGCTACTGAAAGTGGCAGCGAAGTAACAGAGGCTCTTCAGAATATTTTCTCTTACTAGAAAGCTACAAGCCCTCAACTTACTGAAATAACTGGGAAAATTCTCCACTCCTAACAACACAAATGTGGAGAAACTGACAGTAGTAACAGGAAGAAGTCTTTCTGAAACAACCTTTTGATTACTGATATATTATACTTATGAAAAAAAACATGTTTTTTTTCCATATAACAATTTTTCAGACTGATCATACTGGAAGTATCATCAGATGATCTGTTCCTCTCTGCTAAAATACGATGATACCCTTCTATTAGTCAGTATCTAATACAATCAAATATAGGGGGAGAAATCAAGGTCCCCTTTCCTGGCCATAACCATATTCTTAAAGAAATGGCAAAACCTTTGCCAAAGCAGCTGAACTACTTTTTAAAATATACTTTATGATCAAACTATAAACCAAAATATGGTGGGTGCTTAATGTGAAAATACATCAAAATCTGAGCACAAACTGTAAAATGAGAACATCTGCTGGCAAATTTCAATAGCAGCAAACAAAAAACACTTGTTCTTGTTTCACAGCATTGAATTTTTCTATTCCCACTCCCATCCAAGAAATGCAGCAATCAGCTTCAACCTATTTTTGCTAATAACAACTGCTCAAACTTCTCTCATTTTCCCCCCATGTTTTACAATCATCTTTACTTTTTGAAGTCACAAATGAAGCATCAAAGGCTTTACTATAGGACAAATTTATAATGCAAATCTTGCAGCAACATGCAATACACAGGAAGAAAGCAATTTCAAGCAATAACAATAAAAGAGGGGTTGGCTCAGAGGATTCAAGAGGAAAGAGAAGCGAAGACAGTGAGTAACCTCGACTTGTTTCTAATTCTGAATTTAAGAGAACTAAAAAAAATATTTGTTGTGCAGATTATTTCCTTATATAGTGAACTCCTAAAATATAGGACTGCTTGTGAACTACCCAAACTCCTCAATCCAAAAGAATTTTCCCCTTTAGGTGCCTACTGTTTGCAACAAGTGACTTGTGTACCGTAGCAAGTGTTTTGATGCGCAAAAGGCTTCCCCATTTTCACACCCGAAAACGTAGGTTTGATTTCCCGTGTTACAAGTTTTGCAACAACGCATCCAACAGAAAACAACCCACTGTGAAATACCATCGCATAAGAGGGGAGTGAAGGGAAACAGAGGAGATGTACGGGCAGAGAATCACCTCACTACAGTCAACACTGACTGCACTGGCCTGTAAAAGGATTCTCTGCTGAGTAAGGAGGTCCCCCTGTTAAAGAGGAGCCCCAACAAAACTAACCTCTTTAATTAGCTGGGGTTCAGGAGCAGAACTCCAGCGCACACAGGCCTAATTGTGCAAGGCAGCTGGGGGCATGCTAAGGGCCTCCCTGCAGCTAGGTGCTCGAGCCTTGGCAGGTGACAGGTGACACTGGCAGCAGACTCCGCAGCAGCCACTGAGCGGGGCTGGGAATGCTCCTCCTCGGAGAAAGTGGATGTCGATAACGTAAGAAAACAGCAATGAAGAGAGGGTTGCAGGATGAACAGCTGGGAAAGCAAAACAAACTAAACCAAGCCCAGTACATGAAACAGCAGGAAGAGGGAGGGAAGAGGAGTCTGTTGCACAGCAAACAAGTTGTTTTGCTGCTCTATTAAACCAGCTCTTTCCCTCCCCAGAGCCACAGCAGGATGCCTGAACTCATACAGATATATGTAAGCATCCAAAGATCACAGTGTGAGAGAAGGTAAGTGGATACTGCCCACTGCACATTACACTTCCAGGGTGCTGCCTATCCTAGCAATACGGCCTATTTTTAAGAATAACATCACTCTTTACTTATTTGCTTAATTCAAAGAGATAACAGACTCATCATTCATCACTTCTCAAAGCAAAGCACTCATGGAAAGTTCACTATTCAGGAAGAATTTCTACTCAGTAAGTAGCCTGAATATAAAACCTACATACTGAGGATTTGCATCTCTACTGAATAGTGATCTTTGTTGCAACACAGCGATGGTACACAGTGCTGGTGCTCTCCGTTCTGCTTATAAAAATGGAAACTCTTGGGTTTGGACTTTTTACATAAATACGAACGCTCAATTTTGAATCATATATCAGGAATGACTAACAAGGTATGCAATAGATTTAAATGACAGAAAACAGCCTTGACCAATTCTGGATAGGTACAAGGGAGAAAAAGAAAAAACTTAATAGAACTGTTCCTTTTCTCAGAAAATGTGGAAAATACTCACTTGCAAAGTGAAAGCAGGTAGCA
The DNA here is from genome assembly GCA_013399115.1 of Anseranas semipalmata. Lineage (NCBI taxonomy): Eukaryota > Metazoa > Chordata > Aves > Anseriformes > Anseranatidae > Anseranas > Anseranas semipalmata. The sequence continues at coordinate 1,388,384 of VXAA01001497.1, read as the reverse complement.
TTTGGACATTAAGTAATTTTGTTCAGACTCAACACCAACCAAAAAAGATGTGACGCAGACAGCATGCTTATTTTGTCCATCAATATTAATACAAGAATTTGTAGCCTAGGATAATTTTAAAGCTTAACGCAGCCAGCTGAAATTGTTTATTGTCTAATACATAACACACAAGACTCCACGTACTGAAATGTGCACAGTAAGAAACTTTAAAATGGAAAAATGGGAAGCCAAGACTGCTAAGCCACAAGATTCTCCCAAGCAACATTTTTGTAATATGTACATCTATACAAAATGTATAAAAAACACTGAAGGAAATAATACAATCAATCGATTACTAGTACTACAATGAAACTAGTGCTTTTCACAATTTTTCTAACAGCCACAACAGGATTTATGCTTGGGTAAGTTAACCTTTGAAATAACTCTGCAGCCTACAAAAATGTAATTACAGGTCACAATTCCTAAGTCATAACACAATGCTTTTCTAATTGTATATTTGATACTGGTATGTTCACACAAGTCTGGGTTCTTCAAAAAGAAAGGACTTTAATTCTGCACATGTTTATGCAGAGTTATTTGTGGTATTTCACAAGTGGTAAATAGGATCCTCCATTAGGATTTCCAGTCTCTATTTACTATATACACTGCACCACATGCATTAAAATCACAAATACAGTAACATCAAGTCAACATATTTGTCAGTATACTACTTAAAATACATTAGATATTTGTTTGGATAAACTATCTGCGGTTCCTTAACAACAAGGGCTAAAATAATCTCAATCTGAAGAGATCAAAAATGTAAACAGCCAAGATAAATTAACTCTTAATATTTTTCATGCTTCATTGCCGGAGTCTGAATCTTGCATTTCAACAAATATTTCAAAATAATCTCATCACAATATAGCTAATGGTCCAGGACATAGTTAAATTGATACATAGAAATAAATGGAAATAGCAAGTCAAATGAAGAGCAGATGGTCACTCTAAACACTTCATTACCCTCCACCCTTTTATTTCTAATGAGGAAAGAAAAAAAGAACATTTACCATAGTCTGCATTGGAAAACATGCTAAAAAACCAACTGTTTCTCAAGAAATGTAAAATACTAACCCAGCAACACTGTATGTACAGTTAACAGCTGCTGACTTCATCATTCTAGCATAAATAAAAGAAATCACTTATGCTTCTCCTTAAATTTTACTCTGCAGAGTGTCTACAAATTTGGTTACGTATACTTTCACCTTCCTTCTCTCAACCTTCTTCCCCCACCATATGACTTTTCACATTCATTTTTGTAACTGCTAACCAGCCATGCTTTTTTTTTTTTATTTTTTTTTTTTTAAAAGGTGAGGAGGTTTAACCTTTGAATCAACTACTTCACTAATAACTACCAGTGTTCCCCTAATGGCTGCTCTACAGCTGTGAACGCTCAGGACAAGCACCCACCTGCAGCATCCGTGCCCTGACAGGACACTTGGCTGGTCAGGACGGCTCAATAGGCTCCTGAGCCAGCCACAGACCCTCTGTGGTTCAGCCCCCTGTCCACAGCTGTGAAAATGCATTTTTGTGGGGAAGAACGGGACAGAAGTGTTTCAAATTTCTGACAACTGCAGAGAACCACAGAAATGATCTACACGGTCAGGAGGGAATGGAACAGAGAACAATGCTCAAGGACCCAAACACAAGGAAGCAAACCTTTAAAGAGTGCTTTCACATCCCTCCCAGAAGAGATTCTCCATGGTAAACTTCCACAGCTTTTGTAACTGCTGCTGGGATGCAAAGAAAACTGCTGTTACAGACTGGGAAAATGGGGGGGGTGTCAAAAACAATGAAGCATGTTCTTATTATGAAGGAAATTCAGCGGGTATCATGCTAGTAACACAGATGATATCCACAGAGAAAGTATAGAGAATTGCTCAGTGAGGAGTCCGCTAAGGAGAGGGGTGGGTGGAAATGGTTGGGAATTTAAAAAGAGAAACTCTATAAAGTGAGAGGAAAAAAGAGAACAGAAAATGGACCTATCCTTAGAGGAGAGGCAACAAATGGAATTGGTTTCTCAGAGAAAGTTATGGGAAAAAAAGATATATACATAGGGGCTGCAAGTAGAAGCACAAGGATGCACCTGAGGAAGACAAGCATGCACAGAAAAGCAGCGGTAGAGAGATGTCCCCCCAGTTAACTTCTGTTCCATCTGTCTTTTGTATTCTGTACTGCCCAGAAATGATTCTCCTTTCACTGTCCTGGCCCCTTAACAGCTTCTCCATGTGCACTCTCCCTTATCTTTCTGCTTCCCAGAACATAAAATTGCTCCCATCCCAATGAGCCCACGAGAGAAAACGCGACAGTTTCTACCATGTGGGTTATCTTTTTTCTCATAGCTGAAGAGTTGCTGCTTCTTGGGCATACCCAGAGTGACCTCATATTCTCATTTTCACTCTGCATCATGTATTTAATTGTCAATTTTATACTTCTCTCGCAAGCTGTCTGTTCTTCACCCATTCTAAGCCTGTTTCTTCCTGTACTACATCCTGCAATCCAAACAAAACTAGTCCTCTGCTTGCTCTCGGTCTGCAATTCCAGAGTCACTTTGCTCCTATTTTCTCCCTCACAGGAACTTTTTACATGCCCAATCAGATGTTTTTTTTTCCTCTTCAGCACCATGAAAAGCCTGAAGCTACAGGTTTGCTACCCAGCAATCTGGTCAAGAACACAACCACGGGGAAAAGAAACATTAGATGTACGCTATTTGCAAATAAACATGTATTTTCCAACTGTTCTGAAAGTTTCCCTCTCACTGACCTTCTTCATTCGAATCCCTGGTGGCCTTCAGAGTTCCACCAGTTAAGCCCAGTGCAAACAGCTGCTACTAAAAGGCATTTACGTGTTAACCAACAGGAGGTCCAGCCACATTGACATTTTACACAACTTCTTTCCTAAGCATAGCTGTGTTCTGATCTGTTCTTAAAGGGCTTCCAAAATAATGCATGAAACAACTTAATCTCCTCTCCTCTTCAAAAACATAAATTCTCCATCTCAGAACTTGTACCAGGTGCTTATACTTCTGTCTTTGCAGCACACGACTCACCACTGAGCTTCCCTCACTGGTTGTCAGCTTTCCTGTTATAACAGTGATCCTGTTCTCCTATCTCTATTGCATTGAAAAATGGTATTAGCTTCCATAAATAAGTTCTATGTGAGTGCCATTAGTTAACATATGTCAAAACAAAACACTGTTCATTGCATCCCTGTTTTACTATGTACTGTTGAAGTGTATTTTATCTGCTGTAGACTTATTTGGGATGTTTGGTGAACATGCCAAGGGCCTGAAATTCCCTCTTCTCTCTCAAGAACCTAACACATCGTGTATATCTGAAGCATAACTGCAGTCACACGTGTATACCTGCATCTCATTCCTATTTCTCTGGGGCTGCATGTCCCTGGCTTTTAGTATGTAAGCCTACTATGTTTTTCACACACCGAGTATACACAGCAACAAGTCAAAGTATACCACACGCGCACAAGGTAATTAAAGGCTACTGCCAGAAGACAACACATCAAGCTCTGACTACAGTTACTTGATCAGAGCTTTAAGGTAATGAGAAAGTGTTTCAACATGAGTGAGAGAAGGAAAATACCCAGCCACTTCTAAAAACGGAGCTTGATCAGTTTACGAAGGGGATTACAGGAGCTGGTGCCCACAGTGGCTCGTGAACACGGGAAGACCTTTCCAGTCCTGCAAATATGCTTTCAACATTTTCCAACAAGCACTCTAATTTCAGGTTGTTGAAAGGTACCTTCTGCATAAAGAAGTATATTATCAATTTTGCAAATGAAAAAAGCATTAAAGAATTAATTAAAAAAAAATCAGTTCCCCACCTGATATAATATATATATTTGGGCGGTGGATAAATCCCCAGTTAGGAGAACCCAGAGAATGCCTTGAATCTAAGTGTCTATAGCTTTCATTCCTCAAATGTTGTTGGGAAATCACATGTGATGTAAAAGAAAGATCGAGTTGTACTCCTCTCCAACATTTATCACTTTTTCCAAGTCAAACGTACTGACCAATAATTATAAGATCAAGATGATTACTCAAGAGTTAATTTAACATTTACATGTGGTCTAACAGATTCTGTTATGCTCATGTTAGTCCAACAAGAAAAGGATACAACACATAGAAGATTACAGAGATTAAAAAAGGCTATTGAAGAACATTTACCATCCCTATCATGAAGTGTTTCCATAGCAGCCGAAACAATTATTAAAACAGATACACCAAAAGGAAAGCAAAGAAATAATACAAAAGCTATCCACCTGAAAACAATTCATAGATTCGAAGAGTTATATTTAACTTGTTCATTAACTTAATCATTAAACATCACCTACTTTCTAATACATCACACAGGTCTCTGTAAACACATCCATGGCAGCACAGAAATTTATCGTAGCAAGGACATTGTTAGAAAGGGGTATTTATGACAGAGAGTACTTTGACTGCTGTGGCTTCACATCACAGAAAATGTAAGGTTTCCTATGTCTGCTTTGCAGGATGGGGATTTCTACCGTAGAGTAAGCTTACCATTTGTTCCCTTTTTTTTTTTACCCCCACTTAAACAAAAACAAGAACATGCTACATGTGTTCAGCCCCCTTCTCCTCCAGATCTCATTGCAGAGCAGTGGCATTAAAAAAGGAACATAAATTCCTGCTACTCTGGACCATCTACCTGAAGAGTTATCTCTCATAGCTTCCCTTTAAGCTTCCATAAGATGCACTGAATTAAAAAAATCAGAGACTCAGTTTTTAGTAATGCCAATGTCCACATCTTAAAGTCAACAAAAATTGGGGATTTTTTGGCCTCATCTACAAACTGCCATCTACGAACTGTTCCATTTAAGTATTTACTAGCAGGCATCATCACCATTGTGTAAATGCCAATGCTCCTTCCCTGTATGTTTTATGTAAGAACACAGCATCATCTATAATCAGTTTTTCTGTCATTGAAGTCATGAGTCGTCTAGAAAAACAGGGGAAGGATTGTGTTAACAGCAGGGAGCAAGTGGCCTTCCACCTACCCACAGCAGAGTTACAACATCTAAACAAATAACAGCTTCCTATAGAAATGAGCATGCAACAAAAAAATACTAAGTATATTCCCAACGGTGAAAGGAAATACACTGATATTTATGTGAGAATGAGCGAAGGATGGCTTCCAATGCACCTAGCCTTATAACTAGGTTTCAGATGCGTACACGTGCGGTGTCAGGTCAACAAGAAGTAATGACGCCCTTTGTGCACCCCCCGGGAAATCACCCCACAGCAACATCACGAGCAAACCGCCACTCACTTCCACACAGCAGATCCAACCTCAATAGCATCTCACATTCAACACAAGGCCCTGAGGAGCTTGGGGGTTTAAAAAGCCATCCAGTGCATTATTCTGTTCAGGAAGAATACTTTCTAAGCACACCAGTCTTGCCTTAAGAGCGACCAAAAAGCCACTGTTGTTAAGCAATCCTTGAAATTTCATGCGAGAAGCTGAGTACAGAAACTATTATCCAGGGTTATCTACAGTTCTCAGAACAATTTTATGTTTACGTTTGTATAGGAAGAGCTGAAGTTCAGGAAAGCCAGAGAACACCTACAAGTGAAAGCACCCAGCATCTCAGGAGGGCAGGCTGACAGATGGAGCAGTTCGGGGGCAGAGGAGGGAGGCCCCATGCACGTGCAGTAAAAAAGAGTAAAGTGCAAATATCCCATGAGGAAGTGGGAGTGGAAATGCAGATAAACAAGAAAGGCGACTCTGGTCACAATACTTCTGTACTGCCTACAGAAGAACAAACTAAGGACAGACTCAAGAGATGGAAGCAGATCTCTTCTTCTGTTTACACCATGAGCAGACAAGAGCTTACTAGCTGGACAGTTTCTAATACAGATACTATCGCATAAATGCTAATGTTAACCCCAGAGATAATATCAGCCTACTGATATACGATTTGTTTTTCTACCAACACCACCAGCCCCCCCACATGAGAAAACACTGGGGCAGAGCCTGATACACCTAACCTGGACAAAAGTTCCGGGGTTTTAGCTTTACTTGAATATGAAACAAAAACAACTGAAGTTCCTCCTGCACATATAGCTAAAGTTTTCAAACAGTCATGCCTCTTCTGCCATTCCTCCAGACAAACACACAGACCCTGCAGTCTTTTTAATATCTGGCAAACCTTGGAATTAATTCCTCCTAAGTTTCAGATAGCCGTCTAAGAAGTGTTAGTTACAAAAGTATCGCGTCCTAGTATCAACGTGTTCCTTTTACAGCTGGAAAGACAACCAGGGTGTAACATTAACAGGTAGTAGAAAGAGCACATTTTACAGATGCCAGGATCTCCTGAAATAAGTGCTTGTGAGCGTGACCAGGGGCACAGTAAAGTCTTCAGCAATTAGCCACATACTTGACTTCTCGGGTAAGCTGTCTCAGTGATGATGACGAGACAACACTCGCCCCCTTTCCAAAAAAAATGAGCAGAAATGGAGAGAAACAACCATACACTTTTTTTCATTTTTAATGTTGTCGAAAAGACACTATCCAGCTCATTCAGCTTAACCAGTACTGTACCACAGCTTCCGAGTATTAAAGCATGTTCTGTTTCAGGCCCTAATCCCATAACAACTAGTGCTTCAAAGCTCAGGGAAACGTTACTGATCAACTTCTATAAATGGTGCAACGCCTCTTTCAGTTTTTCTGACTGTCAGTGTGGGTGTTACTTTCTATGAAAGAAAGGGAAGAAGCATGAGGAACAGATATGTAATTCAACAGAACCGTTTTTAATCCTCAAGGCACTGATAGCTGTTTGCACCCCAGAGTCCTCCACCAGTCTATGGAATTCAGTGAATAAAACGCCAACTTACCCTGTCTTTGGATAAAGGGACCACAACCACCGAATGTGCACCTCACTCTGACACCACTGATAGCCGAGGCTTGGCGTGGACATCACAATTCAAGCAAGCGTGCTCTGCAGCTCCTTTACCAGACCAGGCAGACGCCTCCATACGCTTTCAATGCTCAAGGACTACCATCACCATGTTTTCTGATGTTTCAAACCTACAGACTGACCTAAACAGGCTCTACAGCAATAGCTGAACCCTGATAAATCAGGGCAAGTATAACCTTATGTGAAATATTTACCGAGCTTATCTACATAGACTTCTATAAGTATATCCTCAGTATGCTGATAACATTCAAGTCTTTTCTAAGACAGACTTGCGCTGAGCTGTTAGGAGGACTACAGCAAGTTGTGAAGAGAGGGGAGACATTAGCATTTCCAGTATCTGGTCTGCAAGGGAAGGGAAGCCGGATGAGTCTGAGGCAAGTATCTCTAGGTGGCTCTATTCGCATACTCCCCCATTCACTTGTAAGAGTGTTACTCCATCTCTTCGGTTTCTTTTAAGCAGACACCACCAGGTTGCTAAATTCCATATTTTAGTTAAATCACGCGAATATACACAGCTAATCACTTGTATGAAAGGCACCTAACAACATTCAAAGGGAGTCCGAAAAAAAATCTCTCGCACTGATGGAGATAACAAGTAGCATGCAATTTATCAGGTTGTTACAGTTATTAGCGAGTTCTCCCACCTGTTTTTGTAAGCCAAGCTTAATGGCCGGCGATCATTTTGTTTGAAACGGAAAGAAGTTTCAATGTTTTTCCGATATGATAAACTGTAACACCGCTTCGTGGGAAACCTGGTTTTCAAGAGGGAGGGAAAGGGGCAGCAAGAAAGGACGGGCGTCGAGTATTGAGGAGCTGCGGGAATGACCGCTTGGCGAAAACCACCCTCCCTAAGTTGCCATTACACACCCCGCAGCTTCCTCGGAAGGAGACAGGCG
>VXAA01001497.1:1350481-1378929 GCA_013399115.1 Anseranas semipalmata | reverse complement strand
GGGAGCTGCCCCCCGGCACCTGCCGGCCGCCCCCGCCCCCTGGGGCCGGGGAGAAGGGGAAGGGCAACACCGATGGCGAATGGGAAAGCGGCGGCGGGAGCGGAGGGGAAGGGCAGCCCTGGTGCGCGGGGAGGCTGGAGCGGGGCACCCCGCCCAGGCCTTTATCCGCGTGAAAGCGGCAGCGCGCCCGCGTTTGCCTCTGAGATCGGCACTGCTGAGGAAACGAGCGGGAGGACGCGGTCCCGCGGGCAAAGCGCAGCCTCCGGAGCTTCCTGGAGCTCCTTTGCCTCGCGTTTCCGCAGCCGGAGGCGAGGCGGGAGCGTGGCTCTCCCGAAGTGCCGCGCGGATCCGCAGGCACCGCGCGGTCGCCCCGCCGGTAAGCCGGATGTGTGGCGCCGGGAGGAGCGCGGCTGCCGAAGCGCCATGTGCGAAGTGCGGGGAGCGGCCTGTGGCTCGTGGAAACAGTCCGCGGGACTGCTTCTGGCACCCTGTGCGCAGCTGGGCGCTAGGGGCCTTTGGACAGGAAAGACTTGCTGCTTCTATTTTATTTTTTGGTGTTTTTTGTTTGGTTGTTTTTCTGCTCTGGATTTATTCTCCTTAAGCTTGCTTCCAGGCCGGTTGACACAAGCATTGTCCTGTTAGGCATTTGTAAGGCCTGCCAAAATGCCTCAGCGTGTCAGTTTTTATTGAGACTTGATAGTATTAGCTAACTGCCTGCTGGTTCTGCATCCTTTTCCGTGTTTCTTCAGTGCACTGGATCATGTCTTGGAGCGTCTCATCAGCCAAGCCTGTCATTGAACTGCCAGGTCTTTGGCAGGGGTGTGTCTGCAGCCCTTCTGCACTGTGTCGCTGCGTAAAAGAGCTTTTATAGGAACAGAACGGAAAGTTGCTATTCTTTGGCTGCCAATGTTCCCAGTCAACAATAGACGCTTATTATAAATGCTTTTTCATTTTTTTTTCATTTTATTTCCTTTAGGTGCAGAATTTAAATTTTATTTCAAGTCCTGAGTGGTGTGGCTACCTTAAAGTTCTTTCACTGGTTTGAACATTTTGTCCCATAAATCTCATTTGCATACCGTAAGCAATCCAAAGGATCTTAAGGCTGGAAATTCAGCAGAAATACTGTTGTCTCTTGAGGGAGCTGCAGCAATGCTGGTGCAAAGGGGAGTGGGGTGGCATCACTCAGGACTGGCCTTGCAGAAAACTCAGCAAGCCTTCTGCAGTCCTAAAAGCCGTGGGACTTCAGCCCTTTGTCTCTTTCAACATTTGTCATGAAAACAAAAGTCTGATATTTTAAAATACATGAAACCTAGACTTGCTTGACTTACATTAGCAGCACACATGATACAGGCCAGTGGCCATACTGGAGAGGCAACGCTGTATTTACAGAGATGATGAGATCCCATTAAATCTCCTGTTAAGTGATATGAGATAAAACTCATAGTAAAGGATCTTCTGGAAAGAGCTGGTGGTGGGAGGAAATAAAGCTGGTTCCTTAGTACCCAGCCTCTCTTGGAGGAGAACAATCTACCATTATTTTGTATCATATTACCAGCAGGGCTAACTTTAGCTGTGAAACAAGAGCCTTGAGCAACTGGGGGTACTGAGGATGCCACGACACATTTACTGCAAGATGAGAGGTATTTAAACAAGTATTTACATTCTGGTTTGTACCCTCCTCAGGGTGACTGCTACTTGCTCGCTTTCCAATGAAAGGCACAAGCAGAAACTTGTAGATCCTTCTATGGTCCTTGGCCGCGCTGTAGTTACATGCATTACTTTTAAATCTTTACCAAAATAGCCCTCCACTGCAACATCTGCCTCCAGTGGAGTTCTCCAGTCTCTCCTGGAAGTCACGATTCGATCCCTGTCACAGGAAAGGTGATGAGCTAGGTGAACCATTTGTACTAACCCGTATGGCAGCATTCCCTGCAAATAACCAGCTTTATCAATATTTTTGCCATTATGCTAATCAGTGTGCAACTGGGAGAGTATTCATCAAAATCCTTACTGGCATTTGTGTAGTGGCAGCAAGATGAGGGATCTGTAACCATTGGTGACACCTGCTAGCCAATAATTAAAGAAAAAGATTCTGGCCCTTTTATTCAGATTTTCATTTGTTCACATCTTTTCTGTCTGCTTTTTTAAATCTTCGTAACAGAGGCGTGGGGATGGTGAGCGAACCAGCGACTTCTCCTGTGGTGGGTACACGTGCATTGTCCAGGAACTAGAGACCTCTTTCTCATTTTACCTTCTGTCATGGCAGTCACATTCATGGATTTTTCCTGGCCTGCCAGACTTTAACTATCTGCAAAGGAGCGAGCGCTCTAAATTTAATTTATGTGCAGCTAGAGTTTCTTTTTCTTTTTTGAAGTTTTGAAGAAATGATATATCTTTACTGAGTAACTTAAACAGCCTTATATTTTGCAAGCTTCTGCCAGAATATGTTTTGTTACAGTCATTATTAAAGGAAACTTGCATAAAAGGATTCAAAGAGCAAGTATTGCTGTAAACTTACACGTCTATGTTAATAAAAGTAAGGAAAAAAGAAACTTAAGAAGGTGACGTACAATTGCTTAGACTTTTGGATATGAATTTTTGTTTTGTTTTGTTTTCTGAACATATAATTGAAATGAAATTATTTTGTCAAAAATTCATTAAAGGAGATACTTTCTATCATGAACGTTCATTGGATTATGTCATTCATGTAGCACATGGCAGTCGTATGTTTGCTTTCCCTAAAAGCAGGTCAGCTATATGAGCAAACCTAATTTCACTGTCTTTCAGGAATGCTCTATATACAGATACAGATCAAGAATAAAATGCAAAGGTAATTCAGAGCTACACAGCCAAGGATAATTTGCATTTATATGCTGTCTTTCAGCTAGAGAGATCCCAAAGCAGTTCCATGAAGGAAAAAAAAACAACAAAAATTATACGTAGAACTCTTTCACTGAGCCTGAAATGCAGCAGCTGTTTAACAGGAGAGAAAAACACTAAGAATCTCTCATACAATTGTAATGGAAATGTGAATTTAGATAGGCAGAAAGTTGTTATCAAATCATATGGCCATGGTGCCAGGGCTCATAGAGGTATTCCTGCAAAAGGTACCACATGGTCATAGATAGTCAGGGCTTTCCTTTATAATATATCAACCATCTCCTCCAAGTGTTACAAAAGAACCACATAAGGAAATAAATTTAAATTTCCCCATTTGGAGTAATGTTAGAGTATATATACAGTGTACAGTGTTATGGTAGGCATGAATTTCAGCAGTTATTGCTGTTCATGTAATCCATATATTCTGGGGAAAAGAAACCTTTTTTCCTGCCACAATAAATAAAAAAGCAACTTGTTCCAGAATAAGTGTGTCTACATAAAGAGCTGTTGTAGTATATCCAGACACGTTTGTAAAGATGCAGGAGCAAAAATTTTTCCTTAGAAGATCTACAGAAAGCAAATGTTTCTTGCTGAGTGAACTTTTTGCAGTGCCTCTCATCCATCTACTAAGCAGGTTCAATATTACTTAATGAGTGCTCCACCAGATGCTCTTCTTTCCTTTAGTGAGGATTTTATCAGGTTTGTGCTGACCTCAGGCCATAGAAAATATTTATATTCAAACCTGGATTTAAAGCATGAAAGAAAAAATTTTCAATGCTATGTTAAATTGCAGAGATATCAGATGTGCAGCTGAAAAAAAAAATAAAAAATTGAGGCATCATTCCAGGGATTAATTGTTTTGATTTTACTCTTAGGGGAGCCATGAAGATACCACTCAGAATATTACCTGTAAATAAACATCACATGCTAAAACACTAATGTCTCCTTGAAATATTTTCTAACCATAATTATGTGTCTTTTAATTATATCACCACTGAAAGAGATATCCATGGCTTCTTGTGCTTTGCAGGAATTAATAAGATCTAAATTTTACAACAAAGATCCCTTAACTGACTTAGCAATGCTGAATGCTACTTTGTTTAGGTATGATAGAGCTATGAATCAGTTGTGAAAACCACTGGAAACCTTCAACGTGCATTGAAAATCATCCTATAAATAAAACAAAGGTGAAAGTTATCATAAGTAAACATCACATTAGATTTAGGTAATTATAAGAGGATTAAGTCAGCTGCTTGAGAGTTTTTTCTCCACAGGCAGGACACTTGGCTGGCAGCAGAAAGGATATCATCTCCTCGTGTGGAGACTCGGACTCCTCATCTCTTGGACTGTTTCAGAGAGGCAGAGAACAAGGGGCAGAAAGAGGACAGGACACTGTCCTTGCAAGAGGATGAACCTGCTGGAGGCAAATTAGTGAAATGAAAAGGTGAGGGAAGAAACTAAGTATTTCTTAGGGAGCGATAACAAGAAAACAGGAAGAAAAAATCAGGACTGAAGGACTAAAGCATCAGTGTCAGTCATTTAAATTTAAACAAACAAACAACAACAACAAAAACAGTTTTTATTTCCAATTTGTAAACTTACATTAGCTACCACAGGTTTTGCTGAGATGTCAGGGATGTGGAGCCAAAATGTTGAATTGTTACAAAGTTGCTTCACAAAGCAGAAATATTCTGTCACTCTTGGTTTATAGTAAGTGCATTTTCCTAGGCAGCAAACAGCTCATTTTAGAATATCAACTATATTAATTAAAATGTATTCTATATCTGTCTAATAACCTGAGTATAAAATGGAATAAATAACACCATCTACTTCCCATTGAACAGGAATCTGCACCACAAGGGGAACCTGCATTGATGTTCAAAAGAGGAAAATCTAAGGACTGAATTCACCCCATAGCTTTTCATTTCTGTTGTATGGCGATGGGGAAACGCACAGTCTTCTCCTGTGTGTATATCGACTTTAGATTCCAAGAGTGATTGTCAGACACAAATCCAAGTTTATTTTACAGTAAAACAATCCGCAGTAGGATTGGAGAGCAGTATCTCTTCTTAATAAATGACCCAGAGAGGAAAAATATTTTCAAGATGTTAAATGACTTAACAGCTACTTGATCATTTTAGTTTTCTGACATGGTCTTTTCCTACCATGATATATATATATATGAAGGAAATCTTTTCTGAATCCTTCTCCTTCTCTCACATATTGATGTGTGCCTACAATGTCACAGAGGTTGCTTCTTGCTCAACATTTTCCTGTTCTTACTGTGCCGCATAGTGCTGTGCACGCTGTCCAATGCCTTCTTGCCATGAAGGCGTCAGGACGCCCTCATGTTCTTCTAACGCTGTTTTCTTTCTCTTGTCAGATAAACTCATTTTGATTTAACAGTATTTTTATTCTCTCTAGATCCTCTGTCAGATGATGGCAGTGTAAAGTGAAGAGATGCTTAGACCACTAGATGCTTAGACAACAGCCATGATGCTGCTGAGGGTAGGGAAGAATTGCGTTCGCAGGAAGGGTCTCATCTTTCTCCCGAGATCTTCCCATGCTAGTGGCAACTAACCAGGTGGAGTCAATGGGCAAAACTTCTGGCAGGTTTGCAGAAGCCCTTTCCAAAAACAAAATTAAATCAATGTAGACTGGCTGGAGCATGGAGAAGGATCAGAAAGATCCTCCTTACATCACTGGAAGGAAATATGTGTTCTATGAATTCCAAACAAAATCAGTGAGTCCCAAGCATGCAGAGAAATTAATTTATTTTTCTCATCCTCCAAAAGTCAGTGATGCAGAAAGATGTGTTTTCTCTAAAAACAAACATCGAAAGGCATTTGATGAAAGACTGATTCTGCTCAGAAGGCATGGTTCGCTTTGCATGGAAGCGAAGTGCTGGGTACCACATTTCATCAGGACAAGTTTAAAAAAAAATAAGACGATTAATGTCATATGTATCTTTTATATGTGTCCCAATACTTAATTATACTAAAATGTTTTTAGTTATTTTTATAAGAAAGCTTAATATTTTAACATATTGCCGAAGAGACAGAAGCAACTTTGTTTACCTAAATTTCCCTTAAATACAGTCCAAATTAGAGCACACAAGAAATCTGTCTAAAAATTAAGTTGCTTTAAAAACAAATGTGACTAATAAAGAATTCTGCCTGAAATGAACAAATCCAACTTACACACCCTTATTTTGTATTAGAACAATAACCCCTGTAGGTACTGTCTCCAAAGTGCTTTGCATGCTCTCAGCCACACCTGAACTCAGTTGACTGGGCACAGATGTATTTCAGATACCGTGGCCTGACTCTTCTGCAAGTTCAAACATATGAACTCTCCTCACAGCTGCAGCTCAGGAAACATCTGTCTTAAACCCCGATGGGGGGGACCAATTCCAGACATGGCAAAGTCACTAAGTGGCTTTAGGTGACGCTTTTGGAGACTCAGAGAGAGTTCTTTTCTTGTTCCCCAGTGTGAAGCCATGCAGAGAGAAGCTTGCTGGACTAGACTGGATTTTTCACCCTGGCAACTCATGAAAGAATAAGGCATGTGTCATCCAAATTATTAATATATAGTGAAAGTAATTGTAACCTTATTTAAATATAAGTTCTTTTATATTGTGTGTAAGATCATTGTGCTAAACCTCTTAGCAATTAAGGAAAAAAAATCCAAGCCAGAAATAAAGAAAATGTTAGTAGCTGTACTTCACTGTAATCCCTTCTCCTGTTGAAAGCACAGCAGATGTTTGATTCCCATGTTTACATCTTTGGAGACAGGCGTAAAAAATTGTGTTAACAGGCAGACAACCATAAGTATTCTCTGTTTAGGTATTTAAGTATTCTCACCATCACAGATGAACAAAATGAAATGGGAAGATCAACTGGGCTGTAAACTTTTGTCCATCGAGGTTGCTCTGCATGGAGCAACGCAGAGGATCGGTGAAAGGTGGGAGAGATTTCTAGCCGCCTCACTGAAAAAGGGGCTGTGGCTGGAGTGAGGGTCACTGGCTGCTTCCCTCCTGCCACCCGAGGAGGTGAGGGGGCATTTCGAGGAGAGGTAGGGAGGGGAGGGGAATATCGACTCTGTTAGGCCTGATCCCCTGCAAGTGTATAGGACCGTGCTTAACCTGGGCACTCGTTGTGCAAAACTTAGCTCACAACCATCAAGCCACCAATTCGGGGCTACAGCCTGGAACCCTATAACGCCCAGCCTCCGGTGTGCTCAGGCTGGGATCCTGTTTCATGGAGAACTGGAGACAATACACTGGATTTGACGTGGGTGGAAAAAGGATTTCAGTGCGCTTCTGGTATGTCTCTTGAGTGAGGAGAAATGGACTGCTTGCTTTTCGTCAGGAACTCTAATGCCTTCATAGGCTTTGCTGGGAGATGAAACTATAAATCAAAAAAACAGGGGGTTGTGGTTTTTCAATGGCATTCGAAACTGCTGAGCAGGTTTATACAGTTATCCGGAGAAGGTAAATAGAAAGTTACTGAATTAGGTTTACATGTAGATATCGAGATAAAGGCATTGCGATGAAAATCTTGTGTTCACCATCTCTCTTAAATGTTTGCAGCTAATGTGTATTCTCAGCAATTAGTGTTATATTGCATTTCAATGGTGGAGTAAAGAGACTCTCAAACACAGAGCATGAGATCCACAAGTACACCCAGCCACAGCAGCTACGAAAAAAGTCGTCAGAACTCAAGTAAGGACAAATGTTGGTCACGGTGATCCACTCTTAACTGGTGGGAAGGGTTGGAAGCAGCCGTGGGATGCACTGGAAAGCTGGGATTGCTACCTGCCCAGAGTGTGGGAACACCAGGGATGCATTTGCATAATGGTGCAAGCTAATATTAGGAGCAGCTGGGCTCCCAGACAGGACTTTACCAAGAGTTCCTTCGCTGTGGGAGTAAGACTCAACTCCCAGGTTAAAAAAGACATGAAAAAAGGAAAGAGATGAGTGTTTGCTTGTTCATGCACAGGTTCTTTGAAAGACCAGCTTATTGTAAACTTGTGTTTTGGATCAACATGTCCAAGCCTCCTTGGCCAGTCATACGCTTTCTGTGAAGGACCTGCATAGACATGGTGAGAAAGAAGTGATATTTTAATTTCCAAGGCTGACAGAAGAATTGGGACTGTGCATAGTGTTATCTAGTGCCCGGATCCCTCTGCCGCTGCGTGCTCTCTCTGAACGTCATGCTGAGGCCTCTCTCATGCGTTGCCCTTCCCTTGAACTCTGGAACTAAACATGCACTTTAATCTTTCTCTGGCCTGCTCATGACAATTTAAGTTCTTCATACAGGTGAAAATTTGGAATTTTTCAAGCATGATGAACAAAAAGATCTTACTTCAGAGGCTTCAGATAACTCAGATAGGAATGTAGCCAGCTACAAGCTAGAACAGAGATGTAGCTCTCTGGAAAACTGTTTCTTATCTAGCTACATAACAAGGGCCATCTCCATCTTGCACAGTGAAGTACCTTCCCACTTTCCAAGATAAAATGTTTAGCTGAGGTGTTTATGCAGTTCCTAAAGTGTACCTACAACAGCCTAGGGGCACATCTACACAGGCTACAGAATTGCTTACATAAAACCAAGAAAGGGAACCCAGAGCACTATGGCCTCGTCTGGTAAAAAGTCAGACCAAAAAAATCCCACTCACTCCTGACCAAAAACTCTTTGGGCCTGTCCTCAGGCAAAAAACCTCCACAGATAAGATAAGCCTGGCAGCCATCCCAAACTGGAGCTCTGCCCAGCCAACTGGGAGAGCTGAGGGCTGCCCATGGACAACACCTCCTGCTCTCAGGTGCAAAGCAAGTGTCAGGGGCAGTGAGGAGAGTTCCCCAGCTGATTCTGCTGCTGGCTTTGGGGAAAGGGTGAGCAGGGAGGTAGCTACAGTCTGGATCACAAATAACCTTACTGCGGAGTACAACCACCTGTGAGACACCAGCACTGAGCTCTCCACAGTGGGGCTATGTCCTTATAGATGGGTAACTGGGCTGCTGATGTCTGTGGGTGGACTCAAAGTCTGGCCCCAGGAAAAGCGCATCCTACAGGCTGATGCGTGGCAGAGCTAATGTTCATGCTAACAAGGACGATGGTCTGCATGTGGCTTTTCAGCTTCAATCTTTCTACAGCCTTCTCTAGGCAGGCATAATGAATAGCACAATTATAGATCTCACCTATCAGGTAATGTATAATTTTACAAATCTCAATCAGCATCTGATGAGAACCCCACAGCCAGTGTGAAACCTGGCCCTCTGCTCATCAAGCAGCGGGGTTGTCTAATAAGACAGGTTACAGCACGAAAAGGGCCCGTTCTCATTGTCCTGAAACACAGAGATCTGGAGGAGACGTTTGGAGGTATAAGATCATTAAAAGTGGAAGGAATAGTAAAATAAATTAGTCTGACAATATGAACATGGCAAAGCAAAGAGTAAAGCTCCCAAGAATAAAGAATAAAGAATAAAATTAAAGAAATACAGGACTGCTTTTCTATTCTCCTTTATGTCTGCCTTCTGCCCAGAGGTGGGCAGGGTCTAATGTCCCATCTTCAGGAGGAGGAGAAGGTGTCACAGTCATATTGCTTGTCTTGCAGGGTGGGCAGGTGTTTTTAATTGCTTCAGAAAGAGCATTTTTTGTGCATAGGGAAAAGGAAAGGTTGCACTCTCAGAGCTCTTAGTGAAGTTTGCTAGCTCGAAGCTCGTGCTAACCCAGCAAGCAGCACATCAGGACGTACCAACTCATCGGATCGCTCTGCTCAGGCAGCTTGGTCCTCTGCTCCCCTCCGGCTCTGCGCAGGAGGACGAGGCATGGTGCAGGTTGCTCACCTCCTGCACGAAGAGGAAGGGTTCCCATGCGTTGCCAGAGGGGAGCTGTCATTCCCATCCTTCCTTCTCTCCCACAAGCACAAGACGGGATATAGCAAGACATATGGGGAGTGGAGGGTGTGTTTGAACAGCGGGGGTCTTCAGTTAAGTGCAAAGCAACTACAGCTTAGGCATACTTCAGTTTGCCTTATTTGGGTGGAATTCACAAAGTTCAAGTGCACCCCCTCCCCTCAGTCTGTTCCTGGGCTTTGCTGCTTTATGTAGCATGGCTTTCACACGGGTTTGGGCCCAGATCCCACAGGAGTATTCTGGCCAAATTCAAAGGTTAGCTGAAGGTCACAAGGAAACAGAAGTAAATACACAGCAGGGACGGTGATGGTGGCCAAGGAATGGCCCAGATGCCTTTCCTCATTATAGGATCTGCAGTTTTATCTGGCTTGGCTGCTGAGGGAAAAGTGACAGGAACGTTTGAGAGCCACTCGCTCAGCGTGCCAGCATGTGGGCACCTTTGTTTTTCTGAGCTAGAGCTCTGTCCTCTGACAACGCACAAAAATTATAAACTAAAATAAACCCAAAATCAGATATAAAAACCCACATCACTGCTGGACTTTGTACAGTTTAATTAAAAGCCTAATTGGATTAACAAACAATAATTTGGATTATTGGATTTGCCACACAATAGTTTTCAAATGCATGACAAATCCCAACAAGTGCAAATATTCTGTTAAGTGGGGCAGCAACTGGAGTTCTCTTATTCTTCCTATATCTTGAAAATATCGTTCTGAAACCCTTATTAAAAAGCCGCATATGAGAAAGGGGAGCAAGGTATTTCTCAGGAGCACTTATAAAAAGGTACTTCACAGGAACTTTGTTTTAAAATCATAATTATCAGTAGCATCGACTAGTTTGCTGTGCCTGACTAGTAGCTCACTTCAGCAGCCTGATTTTTCGGGCTGTACCAGGCACCTTTCCTTTGAAAATACGTGCCCAGGTTTACCATGTCAGGTAACCAAACTGAGCAGCAGCAGCAAACATTTAAATTCATTAGTCTTCATCTGTGGTCATTGTTCTAACTCTGTATCAGCTGCTTTGAACAATCTTGCCTAAAATTTAGATGAAGATGTTGCTTAGCCTTGAGAATACCTGAGAGCCCAGGTGTCTGTAGTAGAAGCAGAAAACAAGCAGCATGGATTTAGCTAGATTAGTGGCTTCTGATCTGTCCAGACAATAATCTTTCGTATCTGATGAAAGGAAAACTGCTTTAGATGTCTGACATTTTGCAAACATGGTTAAAATTTAAAGAATGGAAACACAGTGAGGAAGTCTGGCACTTGTCAGAGTGCAAAACCCTGAAGCCAGCTGGATGTCAGTTTCCTAAAGAATCACCTAGGAACTGGAAATGCTGCAAGCTGATTTCCACCATAGAAGCTTGCTTGAAATGTCACCAAAATATGATTCCCAGTAATTATTTCTAGTACTGGACAAATATCATTGTTCCTGACCAGCAGTGTGAAAGTAACACAAAGTGAATATGTGGAATTCTGTCTAAAACAAACAGCTCCACATTATTTGCTCAGCTAAAGAGGAGCATTGCTTCTGTGAATACTCACCATAACAGAAGTCTGAGCACAATATTTCCATGGTAGCTTAAATAATCCTTGGTCAGAGAGCAACAGGCTGGCGTTAAGAGCCAGACTGATTAAGTCTTCCTCAGAGAAGAATATGGAGTTGCAGGCCCAACCCCTGCTCCAGCCTAATTAAATGGAGGGGCCGCTCCTGGGGGATGCCAGGAGGGAGTGGAGCAGGGCCCCAGTCCCTGGCCACTGCTGCAGTGGCACCTACACCTCTGTCCATCCAAAAACCAGAGGGTGGACTGGGAAGGGTCCCCGCTGAGAGGCACATTCTCCCCGTAGCATCCCTGTTTGCCTCTGGTGGTCTGAAGGACCAGAGGCACTGCGTGGACCTGAATTACCTTCGGCTGTCAGAGCCCGCTGTGGGGCAGCTCACTGCAGAGGCACCGCTTGCGTCCCTCCCAGAAACTGTCTCAGCCTCCCCGCGTGAGTTACAAGGCAGGGGACACAACCCAGCACACGGCCCTGCCACAAAATGTAGCTCCCGCCCACACGCAAAGAAAAACGTGTTAGGATGTAATGCCTGCCATCGCAGTGCAGCAGTTGTTCAGCTTCCCACCTGTAATGTCAAGATATCCCCCAGAGTGAAACGTGTGTGTATATACATACAAACGCACATGAACACACATATAAACTGCTGTTTTAACATCTGTGCTTTCTGAAAGTGGGTTGTATTTAGGTATGTACCTGCAGCTTCTACTACACCCAGAGAAAAGGGAGGGGAAAGAACATCCTGCATTCTGTTCTTGGTATTGCAGACTACCCCACCGTCTAGCTTTGTAACTCATTTTAAGATGACTTTCAGTAAATGAAAGTTGTTTGCTGTCTGCAAAATAAAGGAAAACGAGGTCGGCAGCAAGTGGAGATGCAGCACACTTGTGTGCTTAGGAAGGGGTGCTCCCAAACTTGATCCCGTCTGCCCGAGACCCAAGCCCTGCAATGCATATCGTTGAAGGCTTGCAGGATAACCATCTGCAGTGTGTACATACAGATCCTGAGTTATTCGGGCAAGTCTAGGAGCACCACAATAGCTGGCTTAACCAAATAATCTACTTGTTCTTAGTGCTTTCTCTCATTAAAGCATTTTACAAACCCTGCCTTAATTAAAGTTCACAGCACTCCTACGGGTTAGTAAAATGTTATTATCCCAATTTTACAGATGGAGAAGTTGCAACAGAGAGGTGAAATGCTTTGCTTGAGGCCGCAGAAGGAGACTGTTTCGGGGGCAGGATTAGCAGTCGGGAGTTTCTGGCTCTGTGCATCCCAGCCAGCCTCCGACGGCACCGCATGGGAGCGCAGAGCAGCGCTGGAAACACTGTCCCCCGCTTAGGGCCCCTCTGCAGCCCCTGTGCTGGCTCTGAGGTGGCTGAGGAGCCGACACAGGCGTTAACATCTCCTGCTATCCCACGCTTTTCTTATCTCCCAGAACGGGGCCATGCCAGCTGTGTAACAAGGAGAAGGAGGAAATCGGCACCGCAACCTTGCTCTGGCCGCTGCAGAGTCTCACAGCTGCCCTGCGAGCAGAAAGGGACCACAGCTGCCTTGCTG
Source organism: Anseranas semipalmata (assembly GCA_013399115.1). NCBI lineage: Eukaryota > Metazoa > Chordata > Aves > Anseriformes > Anseranatidae > Anseranas > Anseranas semipalmata. The sequence continues at coordinate 1,366,023 of VXAA01001497.1, read as the reverse complement.
AACAGCAGATGTGATGGTGACCACACACATATCTAGGGTGGTTAGCACGCTGATTCAAACCTGGATCCAAGCGGCTGTGGTGTGCCATTTGCAACCCATCTGGAGTGGCTTAGGGTGCAAACTTCTGCTCTGAGTCATGCAGCAGAGACCTGAAGCTGGGTCTCCCACCTTTGGAGCCACCACCCTAGCCAGAAGGCTCAGATGGGTGCAGCTGACACTCCCACACCTTCCATTTTCATGTAAATGTTCAGAAGGTTTCATTTTTCCCCATAAGAAAGGAAAACCCCTTTCTACTTGGAAAAAAAAAAAAAAAATCACCACAAAGCAGGATTATCACCCACTACTCAGATGCAAGTCCAAAAATGAACATAAGACGTTTGGGCTGTAATGCACCTCAGGAGGTCCCTAGTCCCACCTCCTGCTGCAAGCAGGGTCAGCCCTGAAATCAGACCAAGTTGCTCAGGTTTCATGCAGTCCGGCCTTGAAAACCTCCAAGGATGGAGATTGCACAACAGACCAGGGCAATCTGCTCCAATGCCTGTTCTTCCTCATGGTGTTTTTTTTCCTCATGTCCATTTGGAACCAGTTGGATTATTGTCCTAGAAAGAAATGTGTCATTTGACCTGGTTGTGGCCAGACCAAGTAATTTTTCCTTTGCTTGAACCCCTGCTTAAAAATTTAGAGTCCAGAAAGTTTTCATATAGATCTTAGCAAAATAGCACACTGTCAAGATCTCATGCTGCAGGCTCATGATTACACCAGAAATCTGATAAGAACATATCCTTTTTTTTTTTTTTTTTTTTTTTTTTTTTTTTTTTTGTGGCAGAAAGCATCAGCTTTTTAAAGACTCAAGTGTTACTTCATTTTTTTTTTCCACTCATTTTAATGAGACACTGCTTTCAGATCCCTGTAACAGAACACAGATCAGAGGTCTCTGAAGCTCTCAAGTTTACATCACGTCTTAATACCCTAAGGCATAGATATCATGATTATGATTTACTGCTGAGATTCACCTATTATATTCATGTTGCATCAGTAATATTAGTCACCTGTTACTTTCTGGAAATTCTTTTATAGAAACATAACTCTCAACATTTCTTGTGGAGTTCTTTCTATATTTACTTTCCTGACTTGGGGAGAAAAAAGAAAAAAAAAAAGTAGGATGGGTTCCAATCTTCACAAGGAATTAGAACAGAGCCGTTTTGCTGCTGCAGTTGCCTTTTGCAAATTTGCAGGCCCTGAAGTAACGGTGGGACAAACGGTCAAGGTCTGAATCACCTCTTAGTGGTTATACCTACACCAAAGCTGGGAACTCAGTGCGCTGTGGTCTCAGGTGACTGAAAGAGGAACGTGGGTCTCATTTGGCCCTGTCTGTCGTAACAAGCTGTACCATGAGTCTGTGTCAGACTAACCCTGAGCATCAAGCTGTTTGTGCCCATAACTGTATGTTGAATAGCTGTGAAATAGTCTGCTTCATTTGCTTTGTCCTATGTACAACCGCTGTGAGACAGAGCTGAAGCTCAGTCCCAGGCACCCACCATGCAGCAGAGCATGCACAGCACTGAACCCACATCCACCCACGGGAAGACCTCACCTACCTGAGATGTTAAATGCTGGTGTTTGGAGAAGTGCTGAAGGGAGACAAGATGACTTATTTAGTCAATGGATGCTTTCCTTTGGCTGGTGAACAAGAGAAAGGTGACACCAGAAATCAATGGACTAGAGTGAATGTGTGAGGAGCTGGCTGTAACTGATGGGGCAGGAGGCAGTGAGGACAGGCTATTCTGCCATTGATCTCTTCTGGGAGTGTTAATAAAAGGATATTTTCCATGGAATGAAATATGAAGGGATATTGCCCTAAAGCTGGTGTGGTTCAGCCTGTAGACACTGCTGTTTGTTCATGTATCTTGAGGTCCATGGTCTCCTACACCTCAGACACTGCTAATGAAAGAGTAGTAACCAGTGGCCACACTTACTACTGATCACTGAAACCCCAGTGTGAGTCATTCAAGACCCTGCTCTGCTTTCTCCTCTCTTGTGAGTTCCTCGCTGCCCTCGCTATCCCTCCCTCTCTCAGCTTTCATCTCATCCATGCTGCACCAGCGGCTTTACAAGCTTTACAGTGAGACAGCCATATGAGCACTTTTGTCCCTCTGCAGCTAGCATTTCACTGAAAATTAATACAGAAATTCTTACCTGCTTCTGTGCACATAACTCCTTCAGACAAAACAGTTGAGGGCTGCCCACATCCTTTTAAAAGCAGGCAGTCACTGTCTTGAAATGACATCCTGGTAAAGGGGACATGCAATCCTATCATTTTGCTTTCCTTCTAGAGTGAAGTGATATTGAATTAAAGACTGAGAAGAGAAAAAAAAAATCAATAGAGTTTTGTGGAGTTTCCCCTAAATGTAGCTTGGAGGACCTTATTTGTGTCAGAACCCCCAGCTGCTATCCCTGACATCTCACTCCAAAAGCACACAAAGCACAGGAACAACCTCACCAAGGCTCACAAATGGGGCAGGGCAGCACAGTAACCAGGACCCAGCAGCCTGCAGCCTTAAGTGGCAGGAGAGGTTTGTACAGCAGCTTGTGAGAAATGTGCTGCCTGTGCTCCTGACAACTCGCATAGCCTCAAAAGAAGAGTTGCTGCATCGAGAAGATTTGGGAAGCAGCACCAAGCTGTCAGCCGGGGAGGTGCACAGGGCTTTCCCCAAACACAGCTCAAAATGAATTTCTGCTGCAATAACGCGTGCTGTGCTCGAGGCCAGATTTCGACTGCTGAACGGGTCTCTGTGCTGTGATCGGACTCCTGGAAGCCAGCGGGAGTCCATGCAGAGTAATGTGTTACCCCCCATGAGCAAATGCGTCGCAGTGTGGTTCAAATCATATTCGAGGGCCCGAATCCAAAAAACACATTTCCAGCTGCTAGGAACTGCGTCAGGTGAGGAGTATCCCTGGTTTCAGTAGCATCACCTGCATGGGTAGAATTGCCCAAGTGGGATCAGTGCCTTGAAAAGTGATTTTCTACGGCAAGGATTGCTTATCTGCATCTTGTGAGACTAATTGCATATTCTGCCTGTGCTTAAATCACAACAGTAGACACAAACTGTTGAATCTGGAAGAAGGATTGCAAGTATGTTTTCTTGCCATACCCTATTTTCATAGGCCAAATACCCACTGTAGGAGAAATACACAAAAGAAATAGCAAAACCCCATACCTTATACTTGGTGTATTGCTAGAAATGTTGCAATCTCCAAAGGTTTGTTCCACAACCAGTAGTTAAGTGCACTCTCAATCTGTAAGATAGATATTGAAAGCAAGCAAATTATATACTAGCACATCTTATTTGTCTCCCCACAAAAAGAAAGGAGAGTAATTTCTTGCAGTAAGCAAACACAGCAGGGATTGAATCCTACAGCTATTTCATGAAAAGTCTTATTTGGATCCTACGTTGCTTTCACATCAATGGTGAAATATTATTAGTTAGGAAAGGGGAGTTATGGAAGGAGGTGCTCACACCTGTAAATCCAAAATGCTGGGACATAGTAGAATATATTATGCACTTTTGGTCTTTGAAGTTATAGATTATCTTCCTCAGTCTGAGGAAAGCGTGTGTGGAGAGACAGCTATCAGCTGTTCAATATCATGAAACAACACCTCTAATACTAATATACTCCTAGTTCCAAACACAAAGTTAGAGAAGGGTGATCTTCTTTTCTTTTCTAAAATTACCACCTATTTCGTACCCATTAGAAAGTGGAAAGTACCAGCTGCTTTTGGTGTTTAACAGGAAAACTCAGAAGTAAATGGGAAGGTATGAAGGACACATTGCATAGATACTTAATGCTTCCCCAACTAGGAGCAGAGGCCAGCACTGAAGATGTGTTCTGAGAAGACCCAACCTCCTGAAACAATGCATAATTTGCATTAATTATGTTTATGGCCACTACATCTGGCACTGTGGCCTGGGCTTCTCTAAGCACACGGGAGATGCCTCAGTTGTATCAAAAGTTTTGTTTTGTGTGTCTCAGTGCTTCAGTCTGTCTGTCTTTGAGCAGAGTACTCTGTTACTAGGTGTTCAAGGTACATTTTCTTCAAGGCTGATTTCGCAGCAGAGGCTTTCTGTTTAAAATTTTTATCATTCTACAACCTGAAAGTGATTATATGTTTGAAAGTATTTAAACAACACTTGAAATGTTGAGTTGTATTCTGAAATGTAAAATTTGCAAACTGTGGTTAGTTATATGTGCCAAAAATAGTTTTCAAGAATGTTCAACCAAATGCTTTGCTTTTATCCTAGAATGTAGACAGAGAGCAAACCAACAAAAGTTAAGATTTAGTTGGGAAGTTATTACTTAAAAATCATCCAAAATTTTCACATACTTGCAAAAAAAGCCACCTTGAAGTGACTTTGCTCTGATCTTAACCGATCTTTGAATTTTTTCCTTCTTTCCATAGATAACCGTGAAGTCCTGCAAGGCAACTGCCTTGCTATACTGGTGAATGCCCCACTACACAGTATGTGCACTTGCCTGAAACATGGAACTGCCTGGGATTTTCTGTCCTGAGAAAAACAAGTGTTAATACTCCTTCACCTGCTTCACTGAGAGTTTTATAAAAATAAAATAAAATAAAATAAAATAAAATAAAATAAAATAAAATAAAATAAAATTTGGCAATTGAGTCCACTGTCAACAGACTGTCTAAAAGCAGAGATTGTTCTAACACATGGTACCTTTAGGAATCCTTTATCAAAAGCAGATGAACTATTATTTTCTTAACATTCAAGTGACTATTTCCATAGCTGTTCTCAGGCTAGAAGTGAATAAAATGTAACCATTTTTGCTACTACCAGGAACAGCATAATTATTCTCCATCAATTTCATACACTCATGAATATGCATACACTACTACTTTCTTAGCAAAATGGAAGGAATGTGAGAAAACTAACTTTTGCCTCCAGAAAATATTAAATATTTCACTTGCAGGAATCCATGAAGACAGATTTTCTTTTCTTTCCCGGATTCTACTGACAACAGAAATTGATTCTCTGCATTCTTTTCCGAGAACAAGAGTTTGGCATAGCTGCAAAGCATGCCTGTCTAATAATAATGCACACATACAGAATGCGTGCATGCATATGTATGTACAATGAAGTACCATTGCTTTGAAAAGCTGCTGGAGGCACATCCAGCATTTTACTGGGGCCTACCCAACCTAGCACTGAGAATAGCTGCCTGAGCTGTTGGGAAGCAAGAAAGAGAGCGAGTCCCGCCAGGGTAGCAAAACCACCAGCAGCACAATCCACCAATTAGTTCTCGTTGCTGACGAATACTAAGGAGTCCTCGGCAGTCCTACACGCAGTTGTGTTAGCGAGCATCAAAGTGGCCTCAAGAAGGATGTATTCCCCATTCTCCTTATTTCTTCCTGTTCGCCAGGTTTCTCCTCTGCTCCCCACCCCCAAGGGACATGTACTAGAGAGGGAGAAACTTGATCTGCTGTATCGGGCGTTTCGGGCTATGGCAGCCCCAGCAGAGGCTGGCACTGCCTACCTGACCGGCTTACCAACCAGCAGGACGCAGAGCGTGTTTTCAGTGCTGCTGGTGACAGGAGCACAGGCAGAAGGGTTTCTGCTCACTGCCTCTCTTGTTTCAAAACGAGCCTGCAAAATTTATTAGATGTAGCCATCTGCTTCTCAGCCATTCTCCTACACTACCAATGACAGTGACTGACAAGAGAGAAACAATGAATTTACAGCAGTGGGTGAGAATCAATTACATTTTTGTTCCCTGCTCCAGAGCTGCCGTAGCTCTTACGGTAGAATTTGGAGTATCTGCTAACAAATCTTGTCTGGACTTTCAGGTGGTGGACTAAGCATTCATGGTCAGTTTTGCTTTGCTCCTTACCAGAGCGAATGAAGAAGAGCCTGCAAGGGAGATAAGGGTTTGCAATCGTTATTTTTAATAATGAAGAGGAAGCTTCAGCAGTAACAGCCCAGTGGTTTTATTTTGTTTTATTTTTAAAAGGAATCCTTCCAAAGGCCATTTGAATCTTATCAAGATATACCCATTGATTTGAAAAGGTTTTGAATATGGCTGTGAGTATATGTTCTTTGAATAAGGAGTTTTTGTTAACTGATTCCAGTCTGGAATATCTTCATGGCAAAATGACTTTTGGTTGTGAATACTTCTTTTGAATATGTTTATTCCATTACTAGTGAAAACTTAAAACATCACGATTTTTCCCCAATATTTACCTGATATGAAAATCAGGTCTGGGCAAAAAAATTACAACATGATGTCAGAAAAAGAGAAGTTTCTTTGATTCACTTATATTGCAAAAGAGAAACATTAGTTGTGCTCTTTCCATTCCAGACCTAAAAAGGAAACTGTTATGTCCTAAACCCTGGCTACTTTTCAAACTATACCAACTGATCTAACAAAGAATAGTACTTTGACCTGCAAACCCGGAGTGAAAAAGTAGGAACCCTGTTGAAGTTACTCAGTGATTTAAGGCAGAAACATAGTTGATTTGTTTCAGCTAGTCTACGACATGAAAGAAACACAGGAAAGAAATTGCTGACATTTCTAGTTTGTAACCTGCAGTATATTCTGTGCATATTCTTGGTAGGTATTTATGGAAGAAGCCATTTGCAAGTGGAGAGAAGCAGCAGTGGTACCTCAGTAGGGAAAAGAGCCTTCAGGCTGGCTGTTGTGGGAGGTGAGCATTGAGGAGCGCAAGCGCCTACGCTTGCACTGCTTGCATGCTTGGTTGCACACACGAGATCTGCGAAACTGGATCTGCCTCTCTCATTAGCCTGCCTTTCCTTGCCAAGGGCTCATCTTCACCTCAGGACGGCCGCGCTGTGCTGCGCTGCATGGGGTTCCTGCTCTCCTGGCAGGCGGCACCTGACTGGCTTGCAGGCCCAGCAGCCACCGGTGGCCTGGCTGCCTAGGGGTGACAAGTCCTGAGGCAGTGAAATCTAAGTTCTTCTTGTGCAGCGTACATCCTATTGCACTGCATGTTGGCCATATCTGCTTAACGCCTTGCTTCGTGCTTCTGGCACGTCCATGCTCACCACAGGCTGGAAAATAGTGTGTGTGGGTAGGCCAAAATTGGGCAGTAACCTCTCTGCCTTGGCTGCTACCGCCATGGACACAAGGCTTTCCATATGACCAGCATCAGCCTTCTTGGGGGCTTGTTTCACGTACAACTATCTGGTCAGCTGCTTTTCTCCATTTTAGGATCCTCTGTGGCTGGCCTCTGTGCTCACTCATGTTTGTGAAGACACAAGCCCAGGGCAGGGCAGTGTCCAGGTTCACTGCATGACTCGTGCTGGAGCTGAAGGGTGCTGGAGAAGTCAGCGTGCCAACAGGGAAGCTTACAAAGTAGCGAAAAAAAAAATATTTACGGTGGGGTGTGCCTTAAACCGTGCTCCTCTCAGGGCAGAGTGCCAGGAGCCGCTGCTCTCTGGAAAATTTGCAAGCCTCTGTTCTCTTCTGGAGGTAGATGCCTAGAGTCCCTGTATTTTCCTCCCCTCAGTATTTTTGAAGTAATTTGATGTTTTGGGTAGGTCAGTAGCCAGCACATGCAGCCAGGTGGCAAAAGGTTGATCCTTGCTCCATACACCTCAGCACCTTCCACCTCCCCAGGCTGTAACGTACGGGGAGATGGGACTTGGGGTGCCCACACTTCTCCTGTAGAAGCCGATCCTCTTTTCATGGCATTGCTAAAGACTAAGCATAAGAGAGAAAGAGAGCATGGGTGACCCAGGGACAGCGCGTGTCCTCTGGGGACACAGGGCAGGCTGTGCTCCAGCCCTTCCCCTTGAGCACGCCTTGGATCCTGTCTCCCCCTGGGCAAACTCACCAGCTGTAACCATGGGTCTCCAGAGGCAAGTTCACTCTTCTGCTCTTTCTCCCCCTCAGCAAACATTTATTTATCCCATGTGAAGAGGGGAGGCATCACTAGGGGACTTGCCTTACTGGAGGAAGGCGGTAGGGTGCGCCTGGCCGTCATGGCACATTCCTGGGCAGGGGCTGGATGTCCCCCTCGAGCTGGGCCCTGCTGGTGGGACAGGTGGAGGAGCAACCGGCCCGCGGCTCATGTGAGATAAGAGACCGGCCCCCGCGCTGCTCATCATCATCAAGGCAGGAGCACATCAGGGCCTTCTTAGAAGCAGAACGTGAAGACCCTGAAGAATACACGCTTGGGAGATGCTGGCATATGCAAAAGGAAATTGCTACATCAATTTTGGGCAAAGGGAAAGCTACATAAACAATTCATCTATTGTTTGTGAGTAGCTTTTGGTATCAGGAAGTACAAATTAAATACAGTGAAACCAAGAAGTATTTGCACAGTGTTAGGTTAGGTCACTGCAGCAAGTGAGAAAGAAACATTGTGTTGTACTGAGACATGTGACGGGGCAATCATATCCCTGAGCCTAGAAGACACAAAAAAATGATTTATAAAAGAAGGGGGAGAAAATATCATGTTATCTGCTGGAATTGCTGCAAGGTCATGAAAGCAATTCGCAGAAATACCCACAACTCACCAAGAAATACTATCTGTACCATCCCATCTATAGCAGAAGAAAACTGGCATGGGCAGAACATCATGTTGAAAGCACTGAGTGCATCGCCTGCCTTTTTCTGCTTAGCCCTGTGGTCTAGCAAAGCACTCTTCACTTCCACTGAAATCAAGAGCTGAGATCAATTAACACCTACCCGAACAGTTTGGCAGCTTGCGAAGTTAGATACTACGGGATTTTTTTTTATTTTTTATTTTATTTACCCATGCTGCACAGGTTACCTGCCGCTCTTTCATGAGAGCAAGATGCAGAAGGCAGAGGCAGAAGTATTTCTGGTACACTCTGGAGCAGTCCCACTGTGGCTCCAGCAATCTGTATTTTGTTTTTATAACAGCACCTCTCACTGTGCTATCTTTGCACTCTCCAAGAGTTAATCTCTGAGAGTAAATACGTCTGCTCCTCTGAGTTGCCCAGATTGGATTTGTCCTTTAATTCCATGTTCTGGTGGGATTGCTTATGTAACGTGCTTTTTCTCTTTGTTAAACTATGGTTATAATTCCATGGTATGAAGAATTAGGCAAACATTTCATATCATAAAACTACAGCCCGTGGGCGTGATGGGCTTTGGGCCAGCATCTCTGAATAGACAAATGTTTTTTGTCATTTTGAAGAGTTAGGAAATCAGACAGATCACACAGAGATGAGAAGTAGTAAATGTGTTTCATTAAAAAAAGGTTTTCTCAAGATGGTTTCAACAAAAATATTGAATATTGGAAACATTGTTGTTACACCTTTGTCAGCATTGCAAATTTAGGCCAGAGGGCCTGTTTTATAGGAGTAAGGAGTGGGGGATGGAAATAAGAGTGGATAAAGAGCTTCCAAAAAATTCCAAATGTGTATTTATTTCTTAGACAAAAAATTTAACACACACATTGATGGAGAAGATGATTGCCCAGAAGAAAAAAAAAAAAAAAACATACATTTTCCATTAAAAAAAAAAAGACTTTACACGCCCAATTTTGAATGAGACACATATGCGTAGTGTCATTTGTACGTCTTGTGTTGGGATGACTTACCAAGGAGTGGTGAAAAACACCTGTGGGCAATCTGGTGAGCTGTCCTCTCTGATTTTTCCCAGAAATGCTCATTAGGTGGACCAAAAAGGTCAATACACCTAGGAGAGTGTTGTCTTTCTGTAGGTCTGGGCAGCGTCTACAGAGTCTGAATGGGAGCAGCTCCTCACTCAAAGAGGGATGCCCCACAAGTCCTGGAAGGATGTTTTCTTCTATTTTATCAGTTTTCTTGGGCACAAATGATGAAATCAGCACAAAACTGACAATTCCACTTGCAGAAACTCTGCTTTGGCCAGCCCTGCAAAGTCAAACCTTGGGTTCAGGGCAGAGGGTCTCTATGGCTTTCACCTCCTTGATGGCTTTGACACCAACCATCTCGCTTGGTTGGGACCAGGACTGGTGGAGCACTTGGCATAGCAAGCCAGCATCACCTCCCAGAAACAGCCAAGCCAAAGGGGCACGTGAGCAGATTTTGAGCAGTGTGAAGCAGAGCCAGCATGCCCTTGACAGAGGAGGGAGGCGATTAATGAGCTGCCCAGGCAGCGCTGTTTTCCTCTGCAAAGTAACGTCTCCTTCGGAGCTGGGAGACACACCGCTGGCAGTGCTTGGTCACCCATTTGGGACACCAAGGTAGAGGCTGAGCGCAGCCCTGGCAGGACAGTCAGGGCTTGGGAGATAAAGCCAGGCTCCTCCATTTTCGTCCTGGCTCTGGCAGGTTTGCTGTGAGGCCACAGGCCAGTTGCTTCTGTCTTTTTGCCTTCATTTGCCCACCTGAGAGAGCTAAGTCAGGCTTTGAGGATTAGTTATTCAGTATATTATGGTGAACTTTGCATGTGCGGCACATGATTCAGGCATTCCTGTGGCTGTGCCCTGCGCTGTCATTAAAAGCCCAGGAGTGGTTGTATGACAACAGGTGAGCATATTTTGGCAGCCCCAGTTTCACAGATGCATCAGGTTGCAAACAGAATTTAATATGATTTCAAATACACTATTTGAAAATGTTACGAGCTCTCCCATTTGTTTGGATTAGCATAAGCTCTCTACTCTTCCTCCCCTCATCTCATTTCCCGCATGTTTAAACTGCAAATACAGCTGAATTTAAATGTAATCCTCATGTCTTACCAACTCATCTTCAACGAAAAAAGCACATCATTAAGAAAAAGAAGTGTATGGGGGACTAGTGCCCTGATTCCACATATGATACAGGTTTGCCACAGCTAAAAGCAAAAATTGTGCTAGTGATTTAAATTTATCCCCTTAACACAATAAATTGGCATCAAAGAGCTTGCAGATGCAAAAGACTCTAGGTTCAGGTTTATCAAAGCATTTCTGTAATTTTGGGATGCCTTCGTTCATAAACACTCACTACATGTAAGCAGACCCGGTGCCTGAAGAAAACGTGCAGTTTAATCTATTATTGATTATTTTCACAATCTTCAAAAGCATCTGGAGTGTGTCTCAGGGCAGAAATGGAGAAGCTGAGCATGCAATGCTTACCCTGGGGAGCTGCCAGTGCAAATTCCACCTGTAAAGTAACATGAGGTTGGTCCAAACCCAACGAGCCTGGGAGAGGAGAGAGGGCATTACGTTGTACCCCTGCTCACAAGCAGTGTGCCGTCAAACAGCATATGTTTGTTTTAGGGTTGGCTTTTTTTGCTTGGTACAACAAAGGCTTCTGCAAAAGCCATTAGTTAAGCTGGAGGAGTGTCTGGGACCCGAAGAAACTCATCACCAGGAAGCTGCACAGAGAACCCTGGAAAATAGGCTGGCTGTGGCACACTTTGCCCCAGCCAAGTCTTTGTCCCAGCACAGCTTTGGGAACCACAGCTGAGGTAACACCAACCAGACCGGAAAGTGATTTACAGAGCAAGTGACTTCACAAAGGAAACTAAAAATCACTTTTCAGGAAGAGTTCTTCCCAGAAGGAAGATGTAAGCACTAAAATCTTTAGAAAAACTCTTTATTTCCTGGAATTCAGCTACCCAGATTCCCTTCAGTTTCTGCCTGCCCTGCCTTGGAGAAGGCTGGAAGAGATAGTCACTGGAGGCACAGAAATGTATAGTTTGATCAAGACCAGCTGTCTCAATAGAAGAAGAAAGAAGCGAGGCACCAAGACCGGCCTGGTGCAGCTCTCATGCTGTGGCAAGATGGACTTTGCAAGGGGAATGGTCAGGAAAACCTGTGGCATACCTCAGAGACGTCAGAGAGGTCATGCTGAGTCAGACTGTGGGTCAGTCTGGCCCAGTGTCGAGCCTCTGACCACGATCATAGCGGACATGTTAGCAAGAGTACCAGAACAGGTTAGGCATGTTGTCCCAGAATATTCTTCCAGCCTTTAAAAATTTGTAGCTCCTGATCCAGAAGGGTTGTTCTGGCATTTAAAAACCTGTAGTGGATGTTTGTGAATATTTGCAGTTGCTTTTGATCTAACGTGAATACTTTTCCCCATCTCTACATAGAACCTTTTCCTTTGGCCAGCTCTGAGCTGGCCACCCTCTGGTGTCACCAGGTCCTGGTGGGACGCCAGGCTTACACGAGACAGCCAACAGTCATTCCCCATCCTCCTTCCCACATCTCTTGGTGGACCTCTAGCTCATCCATCCTTGGACATGTCCTTTCCTGGGCTGGAGACTCCTGGTCTCTGTGGCTACTCCTGGTGTGAAAGCCATTCCACACCTTCAAAGATTGTGGTTACCCATCTCTGAATCTTTTCCCACCCTTTCATATTTGTGATGAGGATGGATGTGCACTCTACCACAGCTATTAGGCACCAGCACTATCTCTGTACTCATCTGTGCAGGCCTGCCCTGTTTCCTCTGCCCCACTCTTCCTCCTCCTCCTCTCCCTGAACCACTCTGCTTTCCCTGGGGCTGTGCAGGGGCTGCAGTGCCTGCTCCCCTTCCCACCACCTCTTCTGATGAAGCTCATCACCTCTGTGGCTGAGGACCAGAGCATAGCCAGGCTGCGGGGCTCTTGCTGGACCCAGGCTGGGTGGAGGGTTGTGTCACCACTGCTCCTCCTGGGAGGAGGCCGTTCCCCAGGGTCAGGTCCCTTCTCTGCAAAATTGGGCAAGCTGCGGGGGTGAGAGCTCAGAGAGGGAGGTGCATGAGAGAAACCCTTCACCCTGAGGTCACCGTCCCCTCCTTCACAAGTTTAATACCTGATGGGTATAGCAAGGATCTTTTCTTCTTCCCCCAGTGAGGAAAGAAGAGGTGAGGTGAACGCCACCCCTCCCACGCTGCCCAGACTCACTGCTGTGAGCCTTGCCTTCACAAACTGCTCAGCCTCATTGCTGGGTCACGCTGCGAGCTGACAGCTGGTTTTCTGGCCTTGCCCCACCGCATTCCTCCCAGCACTTTTTCGACACTGCTGCTTTCCACACACCTCTAGCCCCATCAAACAGCTACACCTTTGTCCTTTTTTTTCTGGTTGCATTAGCTCGTGTTGTCCAGGCTGAATTTTATTACTATATCCTCCAGATAAGGCTACTGCCTGCATGATAGAGTCTTTGCCTCCTACTATGAGATTAGCTGCAAATTTAATTTGGCAGCTATTCATCCCCTCTTGATACCTACTATTAACAACAATAAAAGTAGAATTCAACAGCCGAGATTCCCAGCACCCTTCGGGTACCTGTCCTTATTTCGGTATATGGTTGTTGATTGTTTGGTTTTATCTATTTACAGTCCTCCAAGTGGTGTTCAGTATACAGAGCAGCTCCCTGACATGCTATTAATCACCTTCTTTGAAACGACTGTAGAAAAGATATTGGGCTGTGAGCCAGTACTTTTGGGATCATGTTAACGGTTTGCTGTTGTATTTCAATCACTCGCGCTGTGCAAAATAACCCAAGATGTCCCTCCCTCAGGGTATTAAGTAAAGATTGCAGACCCTGCGATAAGGGAAGATTCTGACAAACATTAATCTGCAGGGAACTGTTGGGTGGGAAATAAAGGGTGAGAGCATCGCCAAACGGCCTTTTCTTGCACAGGGGGTGCTTTGTGTAGGTGCGTGCACGTTTGGGGAGGGACCCTGTTTCCCCAGAATCCTCTCATCGCTACAGATATTGGGGTGCATTTGGGTGGTTTTCAGCATCCAGAGCTTTCAGTTTATGCAGATTTAGAAAATCCTTAATTAAACAACAGAAGGCATATTATCCTGTCTCCTTTCATCAGCTTGGTATCCATCAACTACAGCTGGCACAAACCAATTATCCCTGTGGCAACCGCAGCTTTTGACAGCTCTTGACACAGACCATTTTCAACTTGTAGGCACCCCATGCTATTTTTGTGCTCTTTCAGCTGATCAATGGCTGCGCTGAGCACCTCCTTTTCTTCAGGGAAGAACTTCTGGACCTTGGCAACGGCGGCAGTCAGTGGTGGTGCAGCGTAGGAGAAGTTGGCCATCCTGCTCAGGAATAAGGAGGTGTCCATCAGGTTTAAGTTGATGCTCCAGCTTCCTTAAAGTGGCTGTCATTCCCTGCAGCCCAGCGCTGCCAGGCTTGGAGATGGACACCCTGAGATAAGCAGCCCTCCAGCTGTACGGCAGGACTATAACACATGTCCCACCATGCAGGCTCTGGGAGACAGGAGATTGTCTCTGGCTGCCTAAAAAGCACTGTGATCACCTGCAGGAAAAGCTAACAGAGGCAGCAGAAACCTGTTGCAACATCTGAGAGGAGGAAAAGAATAACACCGAGAAGTCTTTCAAGGCAGCAGCACCATTTCATGGCTAATTAGAGGGCAGGAGGCACTTCCTGGGCTAGTGACCCAACTGGATCAGCTTCATGGCAATGAGCCACAGTGACCGGGAGCTCAGGCAGTGGGCTGGGTGCCTCTGTCCTGCTCGAGGCCAATGCCGGCAGCCCGGCCATCTCTTCCTGCGCAAGGATGCTCATGGCTCAAAGTCAGATTTAACATTTTTCTCAGTTTGATCCACTTATCCTTCTCCAAGAACACAAACTAAAAGCCATTGACTTAAACAGGCTTTGCACTGGGTTCCTAGTTTCTTGGAATGATGCACAGATGAAATGGTCCCAAATGCCCTTATTTATTAAAAATATTACTTATCTTCCATCTGTGTTTCATTCTGTGACTGATCTAACAGAAATGTGAAGCATGTAGTAGAACATGGTCACCAACCTAAGAACAAAAATTATATTTTTCTTTGCAACACCTCCCCACAGAATTTTAGTCCAAATGTCTCATGGAAATCAACGAATGTTTTAGAAGTGAGATCAGGAGGATCCAGAGCAGGGTCTCTCAACACTTTTTGGTTCCCTCAATAAGCCATAGCTCTGGGTTGCAAAACTAGGTTTCTTTTTAGCTTTTCATAGTTATAGGTTGGACTGGATGATCTTGGAGGTCTTTTCCAACCCAAATGGTTCTGTGATTCTGTGACAGTTTTCTCCCTCCTTTGAACAGAGACCTTTGTTGCCATCATTTCTGGATAGATCCACGATATAGAGCTTGTAAAGGAATCAATATGCACATTGTCAAAAAGTTAAGTCTGATTTTGCCCCTCCCCCCACATTTTTTTATTTTTATTTTTTTTGGTACAGAATAACAAGTACCAGTCTGTGGAGTAGGAGAACAGTTTTATTATTAAATACAGAACATGCTGAAATTCTTGGATTTAAAAGGAGATGTCTAAGAACTTGAGGTTGATATTTTATATATTGCATCTGGGGGAGGGTTCTGAAAAGAACTTTTAGGGAAGTTTTTCCTCAAGTGCCTCCATGTGTACTTAACTGGAATGACCTTTAAAAATTTGTCTCTTCTGTAAAAAGATAACATCTATGAAATTCTGTTTTTAAATTATATGAACTTTTGCAAAGTCTTAAGACACCACGGAATATTTGGATACCTCTTTAAGACACTGGTGAATTTAGGCTCTATAATTTTAGCCACTGGAGGGCTCCCCAATTTTTTTATTAATT
>VXAA01001497.1:1285978-1341605 GCA_013399115.1 Anseranas semipalmata | reverse complement strand
AAAAAAAAAAAACAAAAAAACAGGAATACAACAGCATAAATTGGGCGTACATAAGTACATGCATCTTGTCAAGATCAGAAAGCAAGCTCCCAAAAGCAAGCAAAAGAAAACAAAGGCACAAGGCTATCCTTGAATCAAATTACGACTGCTTTCAGTGGGGGCTGCTGTGCAGCGACCCTCCACCAGCTGCCCACAGCCACCGTTGTCCTCGTGGGGGCAAGGATCTGTCTGGCTCCATCCGAGGAGGACCAGACAGGGACTCTTCATCAAATCGCTGCCTACTGTTGGGTCCCAGTTTTAAGGGTCCTGGGTCTCAGTACAGCTTCAGTCCCTGCGTTTGTTCCCCAGGCACTGGGGAAAGCAGGAGCAAAGATTGGTAGCTGGTGGCTGCTCAGAGCTTTTGTGACCTGTTCTAAAATCCAGTGTACGTGTCACCAAGAGGTGGGCTGCTGACAGATCATGTGTAGAGAAAGTGCTTGGAGCAATTTTCAATTTAAATTAAGTTTTTTTTTTTTTTTCTTCCTGTAATTACCAATTACCATAACAAAGAAACTGAAGGGGCTGATCTGATTTGTATTGAGAACAGTTTTGTTTCTACCTCTTTTCTCTTGTCTTGGGAATTAATCATGCAAAGTACCAGGGAAGAAACTTTCTAATAAATTATTGAATTATAACTAAGCATTTGAAGGATTACCTATATATCTATGTGTACATATATATGTAGGAAAGCATAGAAAAGCTTGAAGCTGACAGGTAATATCTGACTTACCTTACAATTAAACATCCTACTGAAAAGTGGCATGCTGTGTCTTCTTCCTTCCTATGTTTTGCCATCATAACTTCTATTACCTCCAGTTGCCTGCCCCTGCAAACCAAGTTAATGAACCAAACTCTGGAGTTCCCCAAAGAATCCTAATCGCTGTATCCCACCACTCAGGGCAGAGTCAGGGACACTTGCACTCTGTGACACTTTTCAGGTTTTATCCCAATTATTATAATGGCAGTAATGTCAAAGTCATAAAAGCACCGATGAAGTAATACCTGCCTCTTCTTTTTCTCGTGCTTAACTTCTGATCAAGGCTGTCCCAGCTTCCCTCCTTGACTACTCCTAGGACCTATCTAAAGAAGCCCACGTGCCGTGGAACTGCTGTATGCTGCACCCTGCCTCCATCTGTGGTTCTCTGGAAGTGCTGCATCCATCATGCAGAGCACGCAGTAACCTCACAAGTCGCGCACAGTAGAAACAACATCGCCGCGCAGCATCAGCTTCCCACATGGTGCCACCGACCCGGGCTCTCTGCAGGATCAGGATCCTTGGAGCTCCTGGCGCCTCTGCCAAGTCAAGCACAGTCCAGAAGTATTGAACCCTTAAGCTGTAACAGCCCTCCAAGTCTAGATAGATTTTTCAGGAAGAAGAAAGAAAAGGATATACCCAGAGAAACATGGGCAAACCTGCAGTTTTGGTAACCTGCAGTTCTCCTGGTTTCCTTCTTTCTCCCTCATCCCTCAGATATTTGAGCTGCATCAAGGATTTTTTTCCTTTTCTATCACTGACTTTTCCACCTCAATACGTAGGTCATGTTAGGCCTCTGAACCAGTTTCCTTTTTCTAACACTCAGTGTAACTTCAAAGCATTCAGTTATGCTTCTGTCCCTATACCTCTTCTCCTATACCTTGCCAGCTCACCATGTTTGTTCAATGCTTTTCTAACTTCGCCCTGATGTCCTGCTCTTCCCTGCCACTCCTTATATTGGCAGTGCCCTCCTGGTAAATTAACTGCCTCCACGCACCTTACCTTTTTTTCCCCACTCCAATTCCTGCAAAGCCACTTGCTTTAGGATATATTCCAGTAACAGAAACAGCCTCTTCTGTACTCCTCAGCATTATACCTCTTGGGCTTCCTTCGATCAAAATGTCTCCAGGGGAAAAAGCTTCTATTCCCTGCTCTGTGTGCTTTAGCCAGTAAAGCTCCAACCCGCACCTGCCTAAAGAAGCTTAAGCAATTCTTACAAGGGCAGCAAGAGCACAGCAAACATCATTTTTAATAGAAATGTGCAACAAGGTTGGTAGGTAGCTCTGCATTTGCATTATTGGGAAAGTGAGCTTAAAGGGATGAGTGATAAATACTTACTGCTCTGTAATGAACTCTGGTTAAAGTAGGATTTGCTTATTTTTCTGCACTAATATACCTATGTTGACCGCCTGAGAATGAAAATTTGACTGGGTGTGGGCATATTTGTACCAAACTCTGTCTTCTTGCATGTCTGCACATACTCATTCTGAGACAACTAACTTCTGTAAAATAAGTTATGGAAATAGGGGAAATGCCAGTTTGTTTGGCACAAAGGATTAGAAAGAAAAAAAAATAGGCATTTTTTTTTTACAATATTTGTCAATTTGGCCCTGTTTTCTTTTGAAGGTTCTCATTAACTAGTAACCACATTTGAAAGTAATCCAATTAAGAAACATTCATGAAAAAGAAGGAGAGAGAAGGCTTTGAAACAGTTGGTAATTGTTAATAGTTTTTTTACAAGCACATTCTAATTCTGCATCATTTGCCACAGCTGCAGACTTGCAATGAACTGCTTGGACTTTTATATATGAAGCAATCCTACTTTCTACTCTTTCATAGGTGGTGAACAATTTCCATTTTCCATTTATGTTGGTGCCTAACTAGTAGTCCACCTGCATGGTCAAGTGGCTGTTCCTTTTTCACTTCATAGCTACATACGTTTTAGATATGAGCAGCATGACCATCCTGAGATTTGAGACCAAGAACTAGCAGAGATATTGTGAAATCAAGCACTTTATTTGCTTTAGACAAAGGGGATTTTGACCTTACCTTGAAGCCTACATTTCTATATTTCTGCAGTTCTTTAATGCTTTTACTATTCTTCCCAGGCTACTTACAAGTTGATTTCTCAAACAATTCTACTCTTTTTCTCAGTTATTTTCCTCCCTTCTTTCTCCTGTGTCCTATTCTCTGCGCTACCAGCTAATAGCTCTGTTAACCTCCCCTGCCTGGTCTTGGAGCCTTCTTTCAGGCACAACAATTAGGAACATAATTAGGAGGAAAAAGTATGTATTTGTGACAATAGCTGAAAGCCATCTGTTTTGTGAATGCTACATCTGTTTGATGTCACCTCAAGATCACCATTACATTTATGTAGGTCTCAGTTTTGTTTGTGTGTTAGAGAGCATCTTGTGCAGTGTTTGGAAGATGCTACAAAACCACCCTAAATCAGATCTCATAAGACAGTATGACCATTTGTGACAGAGTGACTGGGCTCTCTATCTCTGGTAGTCCTCTAGCAACTCCATGTTAAGTCAGATGGACTCATCGGGGCATTCTATACTTCTTTTGAGAGATTTTCTGATGTTTAGAGCCATTTTATTTTAGTAGAAGATTGTTCTTTTTTAGGGACAACATTTCAGTATTTTCCAGGCTTTGTTACTCATCCCCTTTCAACAGCAGCTCAGAGTTGGAAAAAACAAATCTCTCTGTGGGGGGAACATAGCAAAAGGAATGTCTCACCCACCCCTTGTGTATAGCATCTAAGCAAATCAGAAAAAGCAGTTGGAAAAATACTGTTTGCTATTCTGTGGTCTAACCCAAATATATCCACCAAACTGGCCACCAAAATAGATGGCATTCTCATGCAGTATATATGAAACAATAGCCATATGGAGTTGTTCTGTAAGACTATCCCAAGAAAAAGCTTCAGTTAGGTGAAACAGAAACTTTCCATGGAAAGGTTCATTTAACTCAGTACATTCATCCAGAAGGTTTACCAAGCTCAGAATTGATTCTGGGGGCTGAAAGAGACTGAGATTCATATGAACCAGTGCTCAATGATTAAAGCATTCCTCTGAGATGCAGAAGACCTCTTACCTCTATTTTCAGATTGGTAAATATTTAGCTGAACATATAAAATAGGATAGTTACTGCTGGGAGAGAAAGCTACTTCCTCAGAAATTTGGTTGTCCAAGAAGCTGCCTAAGTCATGGGAAGCACAGGCTGACTTATTCACATTACCATCACATTCAGCTGACTTCTGTCCACAGAGTAATTTCCAGGATATTGTTTGTTCTCAGGTGCAGATACTCATACTCTCTTATCTATGTTCTCTTTTTGAAGCCAGCTGGTTTTCTTCTCCCTCTGTTCACAACGGAAAGTTTCAAACTCCCATTTTTTTTTAAACAAAGTAAAGCTCCTCAGTTTTCTGCCCTGACCAAAGTTATATCTATGTAAATGACTAAAACTACAAGACTGCTGCATTTTGCTGGTGTACCACTGCACAAGGC
This sequence comes from Anseranas semipalmata, assembly GCA_013399115.1. Lineage (NCBI taxonomy): Eukaryota > Metazoa > Chordata > Aves > Anseriformes > Anseranatidae > Anseranas > Anseranas semipalmata. The sequence continues at coordinate 1,337,300 of VXAA01001497.1, read as the reverse complement.
TGAACCCATCAAACTTGAATAGTGTAACTATCTTTTCTACAAATGTGTTTGAAATGGGGTTTCTATCTTTTTCATAATAGTCAGGATATTTTACTCTTTGCTGTTCCTCCTCACTCAAAGCATTTTTACACATGGCTTTCCATTTAGTCTCTGATCAGGAAGAAATTTGCTGATAATGAGAATAAAGACTACACGATCCTTTCTGACAGCTGGTGCTCCCAGCTCCACATGTGGCCCTGGGATGTGTGTCCAGAGAGAGAGATCTTTCAGCAAGCAGACAGTCATATGCATGCCCAGATAATGAGAGCATAAATGAGAGAATCTATTTGAAAACAAGCTGTGGTAAACCCATTACTGGGGAAAAACAAACAAACAAACAAAAAAACACCCTGAAGTATTAGAGGCAAATACCTTCCAAGAGCTAATCAGTCTTTGGGCTTGATGCTTTTGGTAGGTATTCTCTTACTTGTCTTAGCTAAGTCTTCCATACTGTGGCCAATCTATTAACTGAACCTTTGTTGTCAGCGTTAGCACGACCAGACTTAGGCATGAAGTGAGGTAAAATGAGTTGCTGACATTCAGACACTGATCTATCATCCAAAAATGTGCCTCTCCCTGAGTCTGATTTGTAGTCGTCACGCAATTCAGAGGTAAATAGCGCCTGTGGTGAACACTGAATCCAGCCAGAAGGAGCAAAGAGTGTTTATTAAATCAGCATATTTGCTGAGGTTGTTCCAGCAAAACCAGATAAATGAGTTCAGTTGTCCTACGTGAGCCCTCTCTTGAGGTTCTGTCTTCGAGGAAGCATACGTGCTCCTAAAGCCCTGAATTATTATGATGAACCTACGTGATCTGTTGAACTTGAAAATTAATATTTAACTGTATTGACTTGTTGATAGTTACATCACGGATAGATCCTAGATCCAATTTTGACAATGGGAAGTGAAAACAAATAAAGGATGGCTTTGATTTGCTTCATAAAGCTGCCATCTTAAACAGCATTTGTGTTTGCAATTTTATAACACAGGAAAAAGCCTTGCCATACTGGAGTAGAAATCTCCATCCTACATTTCAGAGATCTAAGACGAACAATGCTAAAGCAAGAGCACATCTCACTGGGCAATAGCTGTGTGCATAAATCCTACCCCTGTTAGTGGCAAAAATCAGAGTTCTGTATGTGAGCAGTTAGCGGACGGCAGTTTTCTATGTGTTTTTACACAGAAGTAAAGTTTCAAGAGATATATGTCATACCTGCTTGTATACACATATGCACATCACTATAAGAACTGATTTCTGCTTTCTAAACACTGTATTTAAAACAAGCAAGCAGAACTATAGCGTAACTATGGGGTGGCTTAGCCAACAGTATACCAGAAAAGCAGTAGGATATCTTAATTCTCAGTTTGATTTTCATTCATTGAAGGAGACTCCTGAGTGACTTTTGTCAAATTGCTTCATTTTCCTATGCCTCATATTATTCATCTCTAAAAGCCAGGATAAAGAGGTCTTTAAACACCCTTTTATAGGGTGAGGCAAAGATTTGCTGTAAGTCTGACTGTACATTACTTCATTAGGAAACAAGTTATTTTTTCAAATTTTTTTTCCAAAAATGGGCATTTAAAGCATGTAAAAAATGTCATTTCCTGTCAAGAAACAGAAAAAGTGGTTTCAGAAATATTTAAGATTTCTATAGTGCTGGAGTTCTTGTAGGATCAGGCTGCAAGTTCTTTTCAGGACCAAGGTTTTGTGCAGTGCAGGACAGGGGGTCCTGTCCCAAGGGACAGGAGGTCCCTTATTTCTTCATAGTTATAATTCTTGCTTTATTTTTGAAAATAAAGATGATGTCTGCAGTGGTAATTAAGTGCCTGTACTGGCTCTGGCTGGGATGGAGTTAACTTTTCCTGCAGCAGCCCATGTAGCTGCTGTGCTCTGTACTTGTAGCTAGGACAGCCCTGATACCACACCAATGCTTTGGCTACTGCCGAGCAGTGCTGGCACAGCATCAAGGCTCTCTCCACACCCCCCAAAGCCAGTGGGCTGGGGGTGGGCAAGAGGTGGGGAGGGGACATCACTGGGGCAGCTGGCCTAAACCGACCAAAGGGATATTCCATACCATGTAGTGGCACACTCAGTAATAAAATCTGGGAAAGGGGAAGGAGAAGGGGGGCTCTCGTTATGAAGATGTCTGTCCTCCTGAACAACCGCTAGGTGTATTGAGGCCCTGCTGCCCAGGATGTGGCCGAACATCACTCGTTGATGGGAAATAGAGAATAATTTTTTTCCTTCCTCTGTGCTTCTGCATGGCTTTTGCTCTTTTTTTTTTTTTTCTTCTTCTTTCTTTTCCCTTTAATTAAATTATCGTTATCTCAACCCGTGAGCCTTTTCTCTTTCCATTATGCTTTCTTCTGCCCTCTTCCTTGGAGGAGTGGCAGTGAGAGAGCGGTTGTGGTGGAGTTCAGCTGCCCAGCAGGGTGAAACCACCACAGTGCCACAGTAGGATGTGCTCAGGGATGAAGGTGGCTATCCCAGGGTACTCAGAGATCAAGTAGCAAGGCTAATTGCCTTCATCAGTGAGTGCAATTTGACATCTCCAGTGAGAGCCCACCTGTGGCCTAAAGGTCAGCAGTTTAGCAAGGTATCATGATGGAGAAGAAACAATGCTTTTTTCATCGCGCTGCTCTGTAACTCCTGTGCCACTGCTGCTGGGGCACTGTGCACTGTTCTGCTCACCTTATCTCAACTCATGCAGCAGGGGTTCTGAGTGATGGTGGGCATGCAAATGTGAGGAGTGGGGAAGGTTAGCAAAGGCACAAGCAGGTGGGGACAGGTCAAAGGCTAGTAAATTAAGAAATAGCAGAGAGAAGGTGGAAAGGGAACAGGAGACCTATGCAAGGAAAGAGTTCAGGTTGTTGTTCGCCTAATTAGGATGTGGAGCTCACTGCCACAAGAGCTCAGTGAGTCATTCACAAGATAATAGAGTTGTTGTAGGTGGCAGATTTTGGAAGAGATACAAAACCTGTTTCAGACCACAAGACAATTCCATATTGCTAAGGGGCTGCACCTAACATGGATGCAGGTTGCTCCGGGTCTACGCAACTTTAACACACCAAAACAGTAGCTACCTCATCTAGGACATGACCCTAAACCAGAAACCTAGCTGGACTGATCCAGCCAGATTGCTCACAAAGGATGTAGTAATAGCATTTTAGGCAGCCAGGATAAAATTTGGTTGAGTAACAGAATCGGCTTTTATCATTACTTGCAATGAAACCCAGGTGACTCATCTACCCTCAAAAATTTATTTCCATGGTACTCTCAGTGTCATTTTTGACTGTGAAAGGTTCAACTGAATCATTTATGAACATATTTTAGCAGCTCAGCCAAGGGATGTTCCTCCAAGCCAGGTTTCTTGATGAGACAAAAATGGAAAATGAAAAACTGCATTCTGATCAAACTAAAGCTTTATCCAAAATTTAACCTGAGCCCAGAAAAATTTAGTTCAAAGTTCCCCTCTGGTCTGGAGCCAGTGACTCAAACCTAATGTCTCTGCCTGTCAGAAAGGATAACATATAATTACCCACCTCACCAGGGCATCGCAAAAATTAGTTACTATTTGCATAGAGTGGTTGAATAATTTAGAAGTCCCTATCTCTGCTTTTGTGAAAGAATGTCTTTCTAAAGCCAAATAAAGTATTAGTAATTTCAAAGTGGTAGTAGGGGAGAAGCTAGTCTCCAGAGCACAGCTTGAGTAATGCAATGATGCTGAAAAGAAGAAGGCAGGTGTTGGAGAATAGCTGGAACACATCATGTGGGAGGGCTGGGCAGCTTGCTCCTCCAGCAGGCCTCCTCTCGCAGGATGTGGGACCACTTGTTTGTGGTTCAAATGCCAGGTGGCTTCCATCCAGTAAAGATGCACTGCACAGCATTTGAGAAGACAGAACTAGTAATTAAAGAAAACATTAGGATTTTTTTCTTTTCAGCTGAAGTGCCCTGCACTTTCCCTCATCACAGCTTTCCCTCATTCTCTGGATATCCATATCTATCCTGTGACACCGCTTCTTTGCCTTTGCAGGTTTCAAGGAATGTCTGTGCATCAACTGCAGTGAGAAGAAATGCATCCTCTGCTCACCACAGGATTTTGTGCTGCTTTCTTCTCACATGGCAAAACTGCAGTGAGAAGAAAGCTGTAATTTGGCTTTGGTATTTAGATTGCATTTATCGAAACAGTTCATTTGCATTCATAGTCTCACCCTTGAGTGCACCTGGCATTTTAAGTCCATTATGTTTGAAAACTTCTTTCTTGTTTGCAAGAAAGGAGAAAAAGGGTGTGCTGAGGTCTCAAAAATTTCAAGGAAAGGACACTTCTGTCCACATGCTTCTTCAATTCACCATTAGTTTGTTCTTCCATCAGCTATAGTGGGTGTAACACGTCAAGGCTGAGCACAGCTATGCAGCAGAGACCTGCTTCAACTACTTTTTATTTGCTCTGCTGCAGTGGCAGCAACTGTGTTCAGGACCCCACGCAGTATGCACATATGCCAAGGGCACACTTTCTGTATTCATTTTTTTGTGAGAGTGAGGTTTATCCTGGGTGTACAGTATCAAGAAAGACTAACTGGAGTTTTTTCTTGAATCATCTAATTTGAATCAGAGTACTCAGAAATCAAATCATAACGCACCTATGTCATGAATTGAGTTATTTAAAACTCTGGTATCCATGTTTCCTCCATCCTTAGAAAAGGTGGCCCCTCATCTACACAGGGTGTCACCACTTGTTTTGTCCAGGCAAGACATATTACACAGGGCTGCAAGAAACAGAATGATGGCTAGAACCCTAACAATCTTAGTGTAGATAGCCTTTTTATTTATATTTTATTGCCTGAGTATTCATCAGCTATCAAAACACCCTTAAATCCTTGAATAAAGTGTGGAGGAAGGGAAGAGGAGATCAGAACAGGATTACCCTGAACACAGGGTGTTGAGGAGTCTCCCTGAGGTCTGGGGTTGCCTACTCAGTCTCTTAGGCTTGTGCTGTCCACTCAGGCACGGCCCTTCATGATTTGACCCACAGAGCTGCTTGGGTCTGTAAAAGAGATAAATTATAGTAAGTGTAGACATTTCATTTTTACGTCCCAGGGAGGACTCACAGATATAGTTGGGGTTGATCATAACAACACATTTATTTGTATCACAACATCCTTCTGGCTAGAAGTTTCCTGGCTGAGACAGGCATGTGTCATCATATACCATAGCATAGTGAAGCATCCCCATATGAGCAGCTTTACCTCATGCACACAGTCAACATGCTTGAACAGTTGTATTTGCACTCTGCTGTTCATGCCAGGATTTCTGGAAGAAATAAAAAGATGAATAAAACAGAAAAGCTAAAGAGGACGTAAGGAGGAGAAAAAATGAGATGAATGCTAACCCTGCCAACCACTGGGGAATGTTCTGTCCTATTTGCATAAGTATTAGTTTTATTATTTTAACTCATCACTTCTCTCTCTCCTTAGCGTTGTTTGGGGTCATGATTAATCAACATAAAATGCTACAGAATATACATTGCAGCAGAATTCCACAGCTGGGGTGACCAAGACACACAAAAAAGCAACTTCTCACTGTCTGTGTCATTGGCATTTCTGGGAAAAGAGTCAGAAAGGATTTTAGCCTACATAGTTCTCATGTATAACATGAACTAAAGAAAAATGGATTACACTAAAAGAAAAAGATGGCTTTTTTTACCCACCCAATCTTTCAACAGTTTGTTTCTGTTATTTATATAATGAAAGACAACAGTTCCAACAGAGAGGGAAATGTACTATGAATTTTCCACTTCTGCATATATACCCCCCGTGGCAAATTTCTTAGCAATGACAAAGGAGCTACTAAAACCCAACAACTTTTGGTATAGATTTTTTTGAAATTCAAAATATCACTTATAACTAAAATCCCTTTGAACTTTATTAAGAAATTCCAGCAACCATTTTTTCTTCAGTTTCCTTCTTATATCAGCCCAAAGGAATAAATTAGAAGCAGCTACCTTACGCGTGTAAATGTCCATGGGTATATGCGTTCACATGAGAGCCCTTAGCTCTGCAGGATATAAACAATGGAAAATACAGTTACAAAAAGATCTGTAAGAGTGCCTTTCAAAAAGCAACAGCAGCTGAATGTGTTCTCACTAACAAGTATTTGAAACTAGATTTCAGAACTAGGAGGCCTTTTCTTTTGAACCTCGGTTGGTTACACAGAGATGTGTGTGGCTGGTGAAAATGGACATGGAAGACCCAAATGTCTCATGTCATAAAAGATCCCTTTATTCTTCTTTTTATTTCTGATAGAAGACATTCCTTTTTTTTTTTTTTTATTTTATGTTGTATTTTCCTTTTTCCAAGCCATTTCCTCCCTCTTCTTTCCACCTTTCTATCTGCAAGTGAAAAGTGCACTCAAAGCCATCAGATCTACATTTCTACATTAAAAGTGTATTAAAAAATGCACACCAGAATTACTGTGTGCATAATGCAGTTCCCACTACATTAGAAAGTATCAGCAACAAGAAATGTTGTCATCAATGCTGTCTTATATTCATTAAGCAAATACTGCTGCAGAGGGTGCTCAGATTTTCTTCATTTTTTCTATTACATGATCCATCGGACTTTATTTTCTTTTGATTATGGAAACAACTGAACAATACACCTATAAGTTCTAGTTGCTTGCTTCATCATTTACTTTTAATAGGTTTCAGTAGCAAAGAGAAAATTAAACCAGGGAAATCATGTAACAGAAAATGAGGGATACCTGATTATGTGCATACAGCAAGTACCGAGGAAGGGTAACTCATTTTAATGCATATAGGGCACTTTCACCACTTTAGTTCCTGGGCATACTGGTACTACTTACATTTTACGGACACATTTCACAAAAAAATCCAACTACTACCAGGTAGTGCTTTGATGCACACTTATCCAAAAGGGAACAGGGATTGGTTTTGCCTTCTCTCCAACAAATGACAATAGATGTAGTCTTCAACACATAATCATAGAATCATAGAATCATGGAACCACAGAATATTCCAAGTTGGAAGGGACCCACAAGGATCATTGAGTCCAACTCCTGGGTCCACACAAGACCACCCAAAAATCAGACTATATGTCTGAGAGCATTGTCCAAATGCTTCTTGAAGTCTGGCAGGCTTGGTGCCGTGACCACTTCCCTGGGGAGCCTGTTCCAGTGCCCCACCACCCTCTCAGTGAAGAACCTTTTCCTAACACCCAGCCTGACCCTCCCCTGTCACAGCTCCATGCCGTTCCCTCGGGTCCTGTCGCTGTCACCAGAGAGCAGAGATCAGCGCCTGCCCCTCCGCTCCCCTCGTGAGGAAGCTGCAGGCCGCCATGAGGCCTCCCCTCAGCCTCCTCTTCTCCAGGCTGAACAAACCAAGAGACTTCAGTCGCTCCTTGCACGTCTTCCCTCTAGACCCTTCACCATCTTTGTAGCCCTCCTTTGGACACACTCTAATAGTTTTATGTCCTTTTTATACTATGGCGCCCAAAACTGCACACAGTACTCAAGGTGGGGCTGCACCAGTGCACAGTAGAGCTTAAACTACATCTGCATCCAAAACTACACTGCTGAAAGCCTGACTGTCACTGTCTTGAAGGTGCCTGGGTCTACCCTGTTTGACATGAAAAATTGCTCATGCAGTGGGCATCACACCTTGGTGGTCTATTGCAAGGTTTTGGTAGAGGGGGGGCTGCATGTGTGGCCTTTGTGAGCAGAGCCCAGCAGCTGCCCCATGTCAGGTCTGAGCCAGCTCCAGCCGGCTCCAAAAGGGACCCGCCGCTGGCCAGAGCCGAGCCAGGGAGCGACGCTGGTTGGGCCTCTGGGAGAGCAGAGCTAAGGAAGGGAACAAACTGCTGTGCCACAGCAGCTGGGAGAGAGGAGTGAGAACCAGCCCTGCAGGCACCCAGGGCAGTGCAGAAGGAGGGCAGGAGGGGCTCCAGACGCCACAGCAGAAGTTCCCCAGCGGCCCATGGAGAGGCCCATGGTGGAGCAGGCCGTCCCCCTGCAGCCCATGGGTACCCCACGGAGCAGATCTCCACGCTGCAGCCATGGAGGAGCCCCCATGGAGCAGGTGGATGTGGCCTGAAGGAGGCTGCGGCCCATGGGAGCCCCCGCAGGAGCAGGCCCCGGGCCGGAGCTGCAGCCCGTGGAGAGGAGCCCACGCAGGAGCAGGGGATCTGGCGGGAGCTGCCGCCCGTGGGGGAGCCATGTTGGAGCAGTTTGGTCCTGAGGGATGGGCCCCGTGGTACGGACCCATATGGGAGCAGTTCTGGAAGAGCTGCAGCCTGTGGGAAGCCCACGCAGGATCAGCTTGGGAAGGACGGCATCCCGTGGGAGGGACCCCACGTGGAGCAGGGGCAGGGAGTGACCGTGAAGGAGCGGCGGAGACGCAGCGTTAGGGACTGACCGCAGCCCCCATTCCCCGTTCCCCTGCGCTGCTCGGGGGGAGGAGGTGGATGGGGGAAATTGTTTTTAGTTTGCTTGTAGTTTCTCACTGTTTTAGTCTGCTAGTGATAGGCAATAAATTACATTAATCTCCCTATGCTGAGTCTGTTCTGCCTGTGATGATAATTGGTGAGTGATCTCCCTGTCCTTATCTCAACCCTTGAGCCCTTTCTATTGTATTTTCTCCCCCTTTTCCTTTGAGGAGGGGGAGTGAAAGAGCTGCCCAGCAGGGTAAAATCACCACAGGTGATTCCTCTCTCACCCAGGCTCAGTGTCTGTGCGCTTTGTTTCTGCTGAAACCTGGTGAAATCCAGGAGCTGAGGGTGCTTCTGCCCAAGGGAAAGGATGAGCTCCCTCCTCTCATTGCCTGAGCCTGCTGGATGAGCGCTGGTGGGCTGGGGCACAGCAGAGAAACCCAGCAGTTGACACTGAGACCAGTGGTGGCAGCTGTTGCACTGTCCCTTTCCATGTCCCTAGACCTTTCCAAGTTGCCGTGTTTGCTTAGGAGTGAGACAACCACCCTCAGGGGGTCAGTTTCCAACAACAGTGTCTTCATCAGCTGGCTCCAGCTCCCTGTGGAAGCTGTACCACCTTGCTGGAAAAGAGTTTAAGATTAACCAGAATGGGGAGGATGCAAAAATCTAGTGTCAGTGGGACATTCAGTTCAGAAGATGCCTTTGATTCCAGAGGAGATGTGGGCCTTCGGGTCTATTACTGTATTTTAGGCAGTAACTGCAAAAGAAAGAAATGAACATAGAAAAACAAAACAAAAACCTAAAAGAGAGCAATTCCTGCTCCTCTCTGAGGTTTTCTTTACTAAGGCAAGGATATAAGGAGCCTTCCTTCACAATAATGCTCTAGACAGCAGACGGAGATTCTGCCCTGTAGCCCTTGGCCAGTGGCTAAGGTATTGGCCAACTCGAAGCAGCAGGATGCAAAACTGGCTGATTGTAGGTGACTTGCTGCTCCTCAGTCAGGCTGGAATAGATGCTATTAACTGAGCAACATAAGAAGGATGGGCACACTGGTCTCTCCTCCAAGGGAGAGGTTCCTGTAAATTAGGTGCTGCAGAGGTCATGTTTAGCTTTTGTCCTGTTACTACTAACCTCTGGAGCCACTCCAGCTGCACAAAACTACTTTAAAAGTGGTTGCAAGTAAATTGTAGCTGGCCTGGGAGTAGCTGCAGCAATATAAAGAAGCCTAACTCTAAATGAGAGCCAGGCACAAGAAGATGTACATGCAAAAGCTCTGCAGGTAGTGAAAGGATTCTTTCTTTGTACCACAGCAGCTGGAGATGAACTACCACTGCTTAGTTGCTTCTGAGGCTAAGAGAGCCTAGTTAGTGCAAGCTGCCCTCTGTCCACATCCCAGATGGAGGTGTTGTGCGTAAGAAATTGCGATGTTCTGTAGAGGAGAAAATAATTCAGCTACAGATTGTCCTGTCTTTGTAACAGGAACTACATTCTGAATTTTCCCTCTAAACCTGTCAGTGTTTTAAGATTTACCCAGAATCATTAAATAAGCATCTTTTGGACTTGTAGCTAGGAGGAAGAGGATCCTACCTGCTTCATGCAGAGGACACACAGGCTCTTTGTTGCTAGCAAATGTCTTGTAGAAGACATTTCTGTCAAAGTGACAGAGCTGAAGCCAGTCCCTGGTGCAGAAAAACATGCTATAAACTAAATCCCATCAGCTCTCCTCTTCAGAAGACAGCAAAGAGGAGTTTGTGCTAAAGCAGCTTGCTACCGTAAATCTTGGATGACCAATCTCCCTTTTCAGCCTCTATGAGAAAAGAAGCTGCATTTTCAGTGCTGCTGACTAAAAGACAGAAAGAACAGCTCATGGATAAGCAGCCTCATGTTGCTGCCAACATTTTTGGCCACCCCACTGGCGTAAGGCAGATTGCTCTGAAACCCCACAGAGACCTTGCTCATCAGCAGGGTGTGACCAGGGTGACTGAGACATCTAAATGCCTCACTGCAGCCTGGCCTTGGAGAATCATAATGTTCTGAGGTCAAGGAGGCACAGTGCATGTGTTGTGAGATTTCCCACCCTGCCCTCAGATGCTCCATGAGCTCCCTCCCTCTGTCAGGAACCTTTCTCCAGGAGGTGTTCAGGGACCATCTATTCAGACAGCTTCTTTACAGCACTGCCACACTTTGCAGTCTGGGAGAGCTCACTCCTTTTGTCTGTTTTCCCATTAGAGAGTTATTCATGCAGATTATTGTGTCCATGTAAGAAAAGGAAGCACACAGTTCAGACTGCATGTGCACCCTTTCCTCTGCCATTGTTGTGCACGAATACATGACCCACTGTTTCTTTTAATCACACATGACCACAAGCTGTTTCCCAAATGCTGCCTTTAAAAGCAGCTTGTGAATATGGAAAAATATATGGTAAACAGCACGGGCAAATGGAGGGCTGTGGCTGTCTAGATGAGTCTCCCGTTATCAATCCCTGGCAGGGAGAGTCCTCCCTAGCATCTAACAGAGAAGAAGACTTCACCACAGTCCCGTCTCTCCTGCCTTCCTTCCTTCTTGCAGCTGCAGCAGCATCCTGCCTCCCACTCTGTTGCTATGCGAGCTGCAGTCAGAGGTTATCTGTATGGTAATACTCAGCTAGTTATGGATAGCAGCACTACTTTTATAGCATAACACGGAATAAATGAGCAAAATAAATTGAGGATGAACATATGTTGCTGCAGGACTGCGGGGTCCTTCCAAAAGCAGCATAGCACTGTTGCTTGGCCAGATGGCTTGTACCACGTCTAATTGTTTTCCCCAGACATGGGTTTGCTGGCCGGAGTTCACTGGCAGCACCAGCACATCCATCCACTTGGCCTACAAGAACATGTGTGTCCGTGTGTCCCTACCCCAGACTTTTGGTTTCCAACCTCGCTACAAGACCCTGGGATGCTCTTCTTATACACTGTCCCCTATCTTCGTACAACAGTCATTCCTACTGACCTCCATGCTGTAGGGCCAGTGCTTGTGTTGTATAATACATGAGAATTAAGGCTCTGGCTTGCAGTCTCAGGAGACTCTGGTGGCTGTGATTTAAGGGCTTACTGCCCTATGCCAACTACCTCTTCCAGACACGGCTGTCCCAGTGGCAGGGGCAGTGTATCCTTTCCAGGGCCCCGCAAATCAAAACCACAAACTGACAGAAACCACTGCTGATTATTTCAGCTTGGCTGCAGATTTTGAGCAACAAACTGCAGTGGGTGAGGAGCAGAGGCACTGCCCGCTCTGCTGCCGTAGCCGGCACGCAGTAACTCTTGGCAGATGGCTGGGCACGGCACCACCTCAAGCTCCCCTCCAACATGAATCCCATGATAGCAGCAGATGCACATTGAAATCATGGAAGTTGTTTTGTTAAAAACTGACAAAGCAATGTGTGCAATGTAGAGACCAGAAGCAACCAGTGTCTCATTTTAGACCTTGAGCTTTCAGCGTGACCCACAGAGGTGCGTTGGCTCAGGCCACGCGGATGGCATGATGTTTTCTCTCCTGAATTCTGGAAGACCAGCAGATTCCTAGAAAGGACTGCTGTGCTTGTTTCATCTTGTTTCTACATGCCCCACTGATCTTTCAGTTTTGCTTGTATGTGTCCATTTGCATTCCTTTATCCAGAATTTTCTCACACAGTTTCTTATATTTGCTGGTGTCCAATAGAGCATAATAGAGCTTGATTGGCCCACAGTCAACTATTCGTAATAAAAATCGCATAATATTGTCTGATATGTTATAAGTCATAGATAGCAAAGAATAATTTACTGCTTTTTCTCTCTCTTAGAGCAAGAAATTTAAGGATGCTTTGATAGTCCTGCTGTAATGCTGTGTGTCACTTCAGAGACCTTCAGAGGCCACTGAGTTACAAATAGCTGTTAATTTGTGAGACTTGAACAGGCTTTATGTAGCAGTTTGGCATGTAGCATTACTGCAATCAGCACTGATTTTGCCTATAAACAGGTGCTACTTCCCATTCTTGAGGGATTTCTTTGGTGGGAGGAAGAATATTAAAAATAGACACTCTTAGTTTTGCAATTATCTCAGAAATCAAGTTAAAATACAGTTCTAATGGTAACTTTTTACTGACAATGGATTTTGCATTAAACTGTCTCCTCTATTCCTTGTAGATTGTTTTTGAGCTGTGGGCTATGGTATTGCTTTCTGAGGTAACCGAGATTTTGGAATTAAACTCCTCGTTGTGTAAGTTTCCAAACCTTCCTCTCAGTTTCCCTACCCTACCTACACTGCAGGCTGTCTTTTCCAGCAGGTTGCAGTCTTTAACAATCAGATAACAAACTTTGGTGGCGCAAAGCCTCAGCACCACAAAATTCAGATATAACCCTGATGGCGTGAAGAAGTGTCAATCCCCGTTCAAAAGAAGTTGGACTTTACACCAAACAAAGCATAATGAGCGTGGAAATACATACCAAGATAAGAGAAACAAACCTCTGTGCCCCAGGAGTGGTATATTACTTAAAAGCTGTCATTAGCTAGGGACTCAAAGGAGTTATGTCTTTCCCACTGCACAAAGACTACAAAGGCATCTCTGTGAGACACTCTCTCTACAACACTTTTCCATGGGGCATTGCTAGACCTCTTCCACCAATTCTCTCTTGAGTGCCACTCTTGTAGTTTCTAGGAAAGGCGTTGAGCTGACCTCAGACTTCAGAAAGTATCCTTGCAAGGTGCGACACAGTGAGGTGAAGTAGGAAAGAAACTTGCCTTCTCTTGCCTTCTGTACGTGTAGTCAGCAAGAGCAATACTGTGAGAGCAAAAAGCCAGACACCAGTCATTATGGCTTAGCATTATTCAAAGAGTGAAGTAAAGCTGGAGAATTAGCCAAGAAGTGAAGTCATGCTGTACGGCACAAGGTCACCTTCTAACTAAAGCCTTATATGACACAGCTGTTAGTGTGTCCCATCCAGGTGAGGTATCAAAGGTGGTTTTTCTTGAGTCCCATGCAGGTTAGGTGTTAAAAAGCCTTTTACACAGAATGAGCTCAACTAAGCTGGTCCTTGAGTGCTAACATGACAGAGCTTCTCAAAGAAAATTTTCCACAATTTCTGTCTTTTGGAAATGGCTAAGCTGCTTCAGCTAAAACTGTGTCTCTCCTTTCTCCACACAAGTAAATACAAACAAGTTAGTCTCAGGCATCCTCACTGCATGGAGGAACTCATCCTCATAATTACTGTCTGAAAAGGCTAAAATCAGTTTTTGTGTGAACACTGTCAAGAAACTAACCAGTAGGATATTCTACGAACTTCCTTTGACAACAAATGCTAAATAAAAAGTCTTTCAAGCAAGAATCGTTTATGAACTTGTCTCTCCTGGAATTAGGATGAAGATTCAACATAGTAATGTCTTTCACCCCATTATTTCTCCTCTCCTCTGTACTTAGGCCTACTCGTGGTTTAGGTCGAGAGCAGTGTGGTCCCAGTGTTAGCGGTACACTGCCCAAAGCTGTCCTTATAACTCAGGCAATACCATCTGTGTCTGCTCTCCATCTCCATTAACAATTTTTGGCTTAGGCTTATGGCGGAGCCAAAGGGGCCTCACCAGAACTGATTTATCACTTCTGCTGCTCTCTGCAGCACCATGCCGGAACCTGCGAGATCTACCACTCCCCTAAAAAGTCACCTTGGTGGACTCTTCCACCCCAGATCCTTACAAGGTCACTGAAGACCAAAATCAGCAGGAGTTCAGGATTTTATTACTTATTTCGGTACCTTAGTTAACCTACCGAACCAATTCTGATTTCGCAGGTCTTTCTGAAATCCCCCCAACACAGCAAGCAAGAAAGCTTTTTAAAAAATATCTTTGCTGTAGTTGTGCTGCTCAATGCTCACCAGCTGTTGGAGGCAAAGAAATCTGTATGTCTGTAGCTTCAGGCCACATGGCTTAGCTCAGCAGTCAGTTTTCCAAACCACAATTATAACAATTACTAACTACTCATTGCTATTATCTGTCACCAGACATTAATTTGGAGGCAGAGCTTATACATTAGAGTTTCTTGGAGGATGCTAATGATGTAATGGTAGGGGAGGGGAACCTTCTGATGCCACAGTAAATGAAGAAAGAGAGAGAAATGAAACTAAAATGTCATAAACCAATAAAAAAAATCAAACAAACCAATACAGTCAACTGGAACAAAAATCACTTTAAGTGGCTTTATATTTGCATTCACTATCAAAGTCTCATTTATGTAATTATTGTTTGTAATATTGTATTAAGCTTTTGCAAGGGAAAAACTGTGCTGATTTTTTTTGTTGTTGTTTAAAAAGAAGGGAATAAAACAAAAAAAATTCTGAATGTTCTTGTAAACAGAAATGGGTGGGAAGATTTCAGAAATATTTCACTATTCTGAATGCTGGAGCTCATCTGTTTACCAGTAATTGGTCAGATGCTAAAACTCACTCTGCTCATCCAAATCACTTATGAGAAGGAATTAGTTTACAAAAAATTCTTCTCCTTTGCCTTGGAGATATATTATGTATTATATAAACATTTGTAGATACGAGAAGTGGGCAAGATTTTTGGAAGCACTGGGTTCCTAAAGAAACGGATTATGCATCTAGGAGGGTTTTTTGAAATACCTAAATAAAACTATTTCTGTGGGTTTCAGCTTACTGTGATACCTCAGCTGGCCTCACCAGGCATGCATTTGGATCCCAAATGTCCTGAAAAAGAGACTACAGCTATCTTTCCCAATTTTTGACACTGAGCATTTTATAGTTTATCTGCATTTTGGAAATCCTTAGCATACATTTTAAATAAATTTATTTCCCCCAAACAGGCTCCAGGGATGAGATAAGTACATTTCTGAGAAATTGTAATAGATCCAGGGCAGGTCTGTCTCAAACAGTCCATGCTGGTTGCCTTTTCACTGAGACTAATGGTACCAGTTTGTGGTTTCAGGCTCAGGGGGTCTCCTGAAATACAGGCAGGTTGCGTCCAACCAGTATGCAGTGCTTGCCACACGCTTGCACAAAGTCAGCGTGTATTTTACTGTTATGAAACAACATAGGTAAACTAGGCCTAGATCAAACATCTATGCTATTCCAGCAAGTCGTAGTGCAGGTCAGTCTGTCAGTCATGACCCCCCTCCCCCCCCCAGATTTATTGTATCTTTTGACTGCCAGATACAAGTGAATTGAAAACAGTGGCTCCTAAAATGGTTTCATTGCTCTTCTTGTAAGTAATCAATTACTCCTAAATTGCTTAATAAAGATACAATTTTTATGTCTCTTTTACAGTCTCTCTCTGCTCTGTCCAGCTGTTCAAAATATATAGCTACCCTATAAATCCCTCTCCTCCTACCCTTGCAAGCAGCACAAAATGATCTTCAGCCAGCAGCTGAGATTGCTTCCAGCATGGAGTAATCTTGATACAGCAGCGGGCTTTGATCATCAGCTCTGATCCAGGCACTCCTAGCAGTCCCTCTGTGCATGGGAATTGCTGCATTTCAGATGATGAGCCCCATTAGTGTCAACGCTCTCAGCAGCCCCTGACTGCAACAGGGACAGTAATGCTGCGACGGCAAGAAGATATTGATATTTTGGTTAGGCATGAACAGGACGTACTTGCTGGAAGATAATTGGTGAAATAGTCATAAACCAGCATGGTGTTGGTAATGGACAGATGAAAAACTGAAGTTTATACTGTGAGGATGTGACCCGCCGCAAACAAGGTCACGGCTCAAATGGCCCAATTCTGCCAAGTACCTTCGAAGTCACAGTAACCACATATTGACATTGAGGGTGCCATTTCTGTGTCAGTTTAAGCTGATTGAAAATTGCATTGCCGCTGAATTAGATGTCGTATTCCCTCTTCTGACTTGTTTTGGGTTTTGGGTCCCTGTGCCTGCCTTGCCATAAGGCAAGCAAAAAGGCAGGAAAGCACAGGCGGGAGCAGCCCTACTGGCAGGGGGCACTTGGCACAGGGCAATAGCCAGGCTGCCTGCTGAGGGGACAGCCTGGAAGGACAGAAGTCCTCCCCGGTCTGTGGTCCAAGAATGGATCACATACACAGAGAAGAACCTTACTGGAAGCTTTCAAACTGGTAATAACACAAAGTGGGGGACATGCTGCGGGAGCAGTACAGATCTCCTTTGAGCAGGGAGCACTCCTGCATTTTCTAGAGGACTCTGGATAGGCAGAAGTGGTCTTAGGAAAACAGAAGAGATGCAACAGCAGCAGGTGAGCGCTGAACATGACTGCTGTAAATAAATGAGCGCTGGCTAAACTGGGTGGCTGAAACTCAAGCATCTTGTAGTTTTGCCTATGAAAGTTTCACCATGGGAAAGAACAAGATGCAAAAGCCAGGTTACACTTAGGAAGTGTGATGCTAAATTATTACAAAAAAGAAATTAAGCTATCTCCTTCCCAAGTGCAGATCCCAGAACATGTCCAGTTTCTGAACTCCTTCTACTGCAAAACATCAGACCAGAGCCATATTTCTTCATTTCCTCTGCGCCGTGCTTTCTGCCTTCCCTGCCTTGTGTCCCTGCCTGGCACCCACACCCAGAGGATGAAGCACCTGTGGGAGTTTAATCCTGGCAAGCACGCAACCACGAGTTACTGCCGCATGAGGGACCAAGTTAACACGTGCAAGTGGCCCCATGAGAGCTGCCTGCAGCACTGTCCTCTTCACCTGAGTGCATCTGGGCATGGTGATTTAGGAGCTGAACGACCTTTCTGTCAGCCGGCACAGGGCAGTTTCAGGGGATGACGTAACTCAGTGGGGTGAAGGCTGCCTGGGCTACGTGGGGTTTCATACAGCCACAGGGACAGCTTGTGTCTGCCTCAGACTGGCTTTGGGACAATTAAGTCCCACAGCAAGAGTTAGAGGCCTCAGTGCCGTAGACACTAAGTTCAAACTTGTCACTGGCAGAACATCCAAAACTTAAGAGAAGACAGCCCTTTCTGTCCTCACCTCTAGATGAAAAGATTTGGTATTTAAGACACCACCACCAGTGTTTAGACTTTCTCCTTGAAAACAGACAAAAAAAAAAAAAAAAAAAAAAAAAAAGATGGCCAATATCCATAGTCTAGAAAGATTTCACAGTGGCTGTAAGAACAGCTCAGATGCTCATTGTACATTAATGTATGTTGTAGTAGCCATTGAGCTTTCTGTTACCTGGCCTGCTCTGCTGCTGCATGGACTTCATGAGCTCACTAAGCCTGCCTGCAATACCTCTTCAACAAGAAATAAGGAGAAACAGGAAAGCAGCTGCAGTTGCATGGAAAGGTTGAAAGCCACAGCAGCAATACACAGTCTCTGATGCTGTTTCTCAATCCAAGGCATTCATTATCTCATTCTGCACAACAACATTTTTCCTATTCCTACCTGCTGCTGCAACCACTGCCTCGTTCATCATCCAATTACTGCATGGTGTTTAGGAAAGGATATTTGTGAGATAATTCATCTTTCTTCATACACATAATAAAAAAAATAATGAATAGCTACATTAATAAAGTGGCTACAATGTTTTAAATCTTTTTTCTTGTTGTTAGTGTAAATAATGAATCTTCCCTGCCCAAATTATACCACAGAGCGTAATTCTTACCCTGGTGGTTTTCTTTTTTTTTTTTTTCTTTTTTTTCAATTTGTAGCAACTTACCTTCTCTATCTTCTAGCATGCCGCCAGCTATTCTACTGGCTGAAGACGCTAATTAGGAACAAACCATACATTTCAGATTTTGGAAATCACATTGCTACTTCAAAATTTAACCAAAGGGTTTATAAAGTTATCCATATCAAGACAATGGGTTACCACTACATATTTCTTCTCTAAAGATCATGCAATAATTTGTCATCGGCCTCCAGACTTCCATACCAACAGCTGGAGTTGCTTCCTGGCTAGTATTGTGAATTATGACTACAGAAATTCTGTGACATTCAGAACTTTGTCATAGTGAAAATTAATCTTCATTTTAGGAACATGAAAGCAAGCAAATGTGAATGTTAATGTGATTAAAAACTTGCCAGTTGGGAAATGCTGGGCATGAGGCTTGAACTTATGACTAACATCACTTTTTCACAGCTGTGATGCATGTATGTATAGAGAAGAGAGATGTGCTGAATTCTAAAATATTTAACATTTGCAAATATGTATCATGTTCTCTCTGAGTGGTTTGGTGTAACTACAGACAAAGCTACTAAAACCACTTCTATTGCATACTCAGGATATTTACCTGCCTTTGCTTCTACACAGTGCAAGACTATCAGTCCAATGCTAGAGCTGAGGGCAAACCATAAAAATCTGGGAACATATTCAGTTTTTTCTCATTGTTTTCGTTTTGTAACTCAGAGGATTTCCCTTCCTGATTTTCCTTGCCTGTGGCCAGCAGGCAAAACTAGTGCAGCAAAAGAAAGCATTTCACGCATATTAATTTAATTTCAATTATGAGAATTAAATTTCTGGTAAAAACTCTGCTAGTATAAGACTGTAATAACTAATCTTATGTAACTGGGCTAGTGAAATCCAGAGAACAACAAAATTTCCATGAGTGCACCAACATTCCATATGGGCACAAGGAGGCAGGACATAGCTGTCTCACAGAATGCAAGGTATTCAAAAGGTGAAATACATGGAGCATGCAACATCTGGGACCAAATTTCTTTCCAGGGGAAGGGTTTCAGAGTCAGCTATTGCATACCCAGCCTACCAAACCCAGCCCTTGGAGTAGCATCTGTCTGGGAGAACCTGCCACGTTAGCTCCTTTTCATTTTAATTCGGGCATAAATGAATTCAGTGGCAGCTGAAGACACTCAACATTCAGTTCCCCCTAGGAAGGTGCATTAAATTCAAAAACAAACCAGCTTCTATTGACTGTCTTTCAAGGTCAAAGGCACGCTGTCCCCAGTGTTAAATGTTTGGCTATACCCAATATTCCTTTCCTTTCCGGCAGCCCAAGCCAGTAAGACTACAGAGAGCAGGGTGGGTTAAAGACCAAAGTGGCAATGCCACATCGAGATGCTGAGGAGGGCCCCAGATTTTCATCAGGTCATGGCTGGGAAGGGTGTTTCTCTGCTACACTTGCCTCACAGGCAATGCCTTTCTAGTACTTCCTCCCATTCACAGCTTCTCCCATTGAGCCTCAGCAGAGAAGGAAAATGAGATGCTGCTCCCACTGCTCCTTGTGGCCAGCTTTGAGGACAGGAGAGAGAGGACTGAGGACTTCCTAACCAGCCTTGCTGTCTGTTCAACTCACTCAACAGGCATTAACATATTGTGGTGGGATGTGTTAAAATGAAAACACCCTTCAACTCTTCTTTTAATGCAGTATGTTGTGGGATTCCTCATTCCACCTCCGCTCTTCCCTTTCCAGGAAAATGCGCGAGTGGGCTTTACCAACACGATGGCCTTGTAAGGCAGTTTACCCCTTGCTTAATGGATTTACCTTACCTTTAATGGGTTTCAGCACATCTGCACTGAAGGTTTACAGGAGTTGAGCTTGATCGTATTTTCTTCAGTTCATTAACCCAGTAATGAAGATGAAGCTCAAGTACAAGGACTGTTAGTGAGCTGGTCATGGCTAAAGTGGAACACCTATTAAAACCTCAACTAACCACTTCAGGTAGGATTTCTAGTTATAGAACTATTAATTTAAGCATTTTGCCATGCTACTGAGGTCCATTTTTTTTCATGTACATAATAAAAATGAATCTATTAATCTTCGATGTGCATATCTCCAGAAGGAAATGAACAGGAACATTTTAATTTTCAATCAGCATTTCTGGTGGCTGAACACAATTAAGTACCATCATATAAAATATCTGTGATAGCTTAAGGGTGCAGAATGAAACTACATGAATAAATAAAAGAGTCAGTGAAAGAATCACAGAAACTTACATCTAAACTGCAGAATTCTTTTTTAAAAGAGTAAATCGGGATTAACCTAAGCACATGCACATATTTGTGTTTACATACATATGTGCTCAACTTGCATTTCAAATTCCTTCAGAAACATCCACTTCTGTTTGAGCCAGTGGGCACACATACAGTTTTGTGATGCTATTCCAAACAACAAAAAATGCAGTTAACCTGAAAATCATGGTAAAATATCTATAGAAAATAATTTATAAACATATAAATGCCAGTCCATTTCTTGTTAAAAAGGTTTTTCCAAAAATGCCATTACGAAATCTTACTTTCTGTGATTCCCTACGTGGCTCCAGGTGAGCTCCAAGATCTCCATGTGCCCCAGGTGCACTTGGCCAAAGAAGGTTCTGGTTTAAATAGAGACAGGACAAGGGCTGGACTTGCAGAAGACATCAAGCAAGACACAACGACAGTGGGACTGCCTGGCCTGACTAGCCACAAGGGCAGGAGGAGAAGCTGAGACTGGTAGGGCAGGAAGATCAAGAGATGCTGGGTGTAGGGGGGAAGAAAGATTTTGACAAGAAAGAGGGGTGCAGAGAGAAATGAGCTGGAGGAACAAAAGCCCAGGAGAGAAACAATGACATAGAGATGAGAGAGATGTTGCTCCTGGACAGGAGCATCAGGAGGTGGATGACAGCTGGCTGGGTGGCAGGCAACAAGCAATCTTCAGATGAAGATTGGATGGGATTCACCAAGCCAACACATGGATCGAAGGCAAATAGCAAGGCTTGAAAATATTTCTGCAGATAGATAGGTCCCACCAAAAAAAGACATGTTATAAGGGGCAGGGGAACAGAAGCAAAAAAGAGATTAAATCATATCCCTAAGTGTAAATTTTTTAGGTATCACAGCACATATTTATAAAGGGTCGGGTTAATTTTCCTTTTCTGTTGAACACTTGGATTAATTTCTTTTCCATTTTTGAAGTATTTTGGCGCATAGTATCTATTCTACGCACATTTCCACAAACACAAGTATCTACTGCACAAAGAAATGAACTGCTGAAAGATAAAAAGTACCAGCTGAAAAAGTGTTAATGAATTTCTCAGGGCTTTGAGAAGCAGTGAGTAACGACAAGCAAAACAAGTATCATCTGCTGGAAAATATTTTGTAACTATACTAACTTGTTCACTGAAATCTTTTTCCAGTTATTTATTATAAAATACAGTATGAAGCAGTTAGTGTGGTTTTGGGGGGGATGGGGTGTGGAATGGCCTGGAAGGTAAATCTTAACCAAAATTGTAATAAAAAAGATGAAAAATATACAAACAGACCATATTAAGAATTGCTTGTTAAAATTTGGTATCCTGAAGAGGTTGTTTACCTTGTATGTCTTCTTTCTTGATGCTAGATCTACATTTCATCTTTCCTTTCTGTCAAATCTTTTCCACTCACAGTCTTTCTAGCTTAAACACTTCCTCAGTGGCAGCAATTGTAATTCCCTCCTGCCTCCTCATCTGCTCCCTTTCAGGTATAGGTTTTACCTGCAACAATATAAAGCCAAATGTGCTTGAAGATTGTTTCACAAGATCTATGGGATCTTTAGATTGTCATTAAAGGTTTGTTTATTCTACTGACGTACTGTTTCAACAGTGTGAGAATGAAATTCACACATACAAAAATCAGTAAAACACCCACTAACAATATTTTACTCATTAAGAATGTGTTTGTAATAAACTATACAAAATAACTCTTTGTTTTCTTTTTAATAGTATAAGGATGCTTAGATTTACAAGTCTATGGCATTGATCGAATTAACTAAGGGATGATATTTCTATAAACAAACAAGATACTGATGTTAAAGTTGAACAATAAATCAAAAGTTCTTGTTCAAGTTCTAGTAGTGCAGGAAAACTAATCAAGAAATTTTATACTTTATGACATACACTGCAAAGGAAGGCAAAATTTTCCGTGCTTAAAAAAGGAATCTGCTAGTTCCTGGTTGGAACATATGCACATACCTAATATGAGCAGAAGTGGCAAATGCCACAGTTTAATAATTAATGATCTTACGATCAAGATATTTTATATATCCTGTAAATGACATTAATTTATCATTTGTTGCTTTTTTATCTACTATTCACTTTTTGCTTACTCATGGATAATGATATCTACCAGTCTACTGTATATATTTGTTCAGGCAAGACTTTGATGGCCATTACAGATCAGCAGCGTGGTACAGGAGAGATTTTGATACTGAAAATAGAAGCAAAGCTCCTCTAAACTCTCTTCAAGTTGAGAGGTAACTTCAACACTGTCCTCTGCTCATCCCCTATCAGAGCTTATCATCCTCATGTGGTAGGATATAGTGAGAAAGGTGGGGGGGAGGGGAGAGAAAAGAAACAAACATCACTACCATTTCTGATGAGAATATCTTATTTTCCTAGTTTTTGCTGTTGGTTTATTCCTTTGCAAACTTGCCTCCCATCAAAGCCTTCTGTGTGGAAGAGACTTCACTGGAGTAAGTCTGCTGGAAGTGTTCCTTACTCCAGTGGACAACATGCCCATGAAAAGAAGTGGAAATGGGACATATTTTGCCAGCCCTCAGCAAGATTAAGAGTTTCCTAGATGAAGTATTCTTCTCAATACACTTCCAACAGCTAAGATTTTTCTAAGTGTTGCATTGCTTGAAAGGAAAATATGCACTATACTTACCTTCTGCTCCTGTGAAGCTCTGCAGCTCTGACTCACCAAACACTGACTTGTCCAACCTTGCAGTAATATCCTGTGAGATAAGATCTCTGCAAAGTCAGAATAGCTTTGGAATACAGTGTGATGCTTCTCCACAAATGTCATTAAAGCCAATGGTCTGTGCAACTCAGCAAATCCTCAACAGCACACTTTGGGGCCATAAGTGTGGAAGTGGTCTACCAATAAGTTCTTGGTGTGATCTCCTCTCCACTGTTGCTTCAACCCTGAGGAAGAAGTTCTTTGTCTCACAGTTGTCTTAGTTTTTGTTTCCCTAGCTGGCAAGTGGATGTAATGCCCAGTGCCAGTGAGATGTGGCATTTGGACTAGCTGGCTATTTGTAGGTGGATGGCAAGAGGAGCAGCAGAATTGTCCCGTATTGCCCCTTCATGTGGCAAAATCACATCTACAGTCCCATCACAGAGCCCTCGGTGATGGGCATGTGGTATTTCCAGGAAGTTGAGGGGAAACCCCCATCTCCCATGGTCTTGCACACTATTGCTGAGCACACACAAAAAATGGGCATCAGAAGGAGAAGAGGATTTTCCACCACTCATGCCCCTGTAGCACAGCATGCAGCTTGCACCAAAGGCATGTGTCTGAAACAAATTGCTCTGGAGGACTCACATCCATCTCCCTCCAGACAAAATTTGATGGAGAAATTGCATTCCCCTAATGATGGCAGATGGGGGAAATATGGATATACTTCTATATTTTTTGCAAGGATATGACAATTATTAACACTTAGTCCTTAGATAGTACTTTACATTTATAAATCTCTGTACAAACTATATTTAATTAATGACAAGTCCTTAAATACATTGGAGTTGAACTAATGCAGCTTGGAATGACTGATGCATGTAGACAGAAGAATCGTTAACCTTAATGAATCATGTTTGAGACAGTGGATGGAATAAGTATTAGAAATACACCTGCAAGTGTGAGACAGGCTGGTAAGATAAAAATTTAGTCATCTGACACAAGCTGTTTTGTAATCTTCCAGCTTGTGACTGTTTTCCTGGTAGGCTGATAGACATGAGGTAAGCTGAGTGCTAGCTGGGGTTGCAGTGTGCAGTGACAAGAAGACACACAGAGCTTGCTCATGGTGTCACAGGCACTGGTTTTATTTGTACACCACCAGTATTGCCAGGGGAGTTATTTACTGATTACAAATGGTTTTAGCAAATACAGAATCAAGACTATGAGCAACGAGCAAATCACAGTCACTTTCAGGCTTCTGAAAAGGAGCACAGTATAAGATTAAAATTATACTCATTAATTACTGATGTCAGTAACGTCAACATAGCAGAACCTTAATGAAAGATCTGGATGAAGACCATCGCCTGTTCAAGCAGATCACCTCAGACCACCTTGATGATTTTGTGGTATGAAATTACTTGTGCTGAAACAGTTACCTCCCCAGTCAAGCCAAGAGTGATTCTCCTCTGGGCAGAACAGCACTTCAAATGTTTGAGCATCAGCCGCCACTAGCCACAGCCACTGCATTCTCATAGAAACCCTACAACACACTGTGCCCTGCATTGCTTTTTGGAAATACCAGACACTATCTTAATATAATATATTTACAATTGCTTTTGAATATCTCTAGAGTGACTGGCAGACAGATCAATATTTTTGATAAAAGTGACTTTTTGATATTAAAAAAAATCTGCCTAAGCAGTCTGCATTTAAATCTTCCTTTACTGTATTACCGTTGAACTTTCTGTCTGCTTCAGTGTTTATAAGTAGCACTATTATTCCATGTTCAGATAAGCACCGTTCATTTTCCATTAAATTTTCTCATCCTCTTAACCCCTTGGATTGCGGGAAATGGCAGGCATGCCAGCTTCAGAGGTTGCTAACAGAGGCCGCAGCAGACGAGCAGCTCACACGAGCACCTATTACCTGCCCTTGAGCTAGCAGGTTGCCTGAAGGGCTCCTCCAGGCCTTGCTGCTTCAGCTTGCTTATCTCTACTGAAGCAAAACTGGGTCTGAACGACTCGTGGTATGGACTCAGGAATTCTTGCAACGGCGTGAAAGTCCCCAGAGAGTTATAAAAAACACTTTCAGTATACGAAAAGCAATGGCCTACACCAGGACAACAAGGTGCAGGTAGATCTTCTAATCTTGCTGAATACTGAGGTTAGCTTAGGCATTCCTGTGTATCAAATGTATCACCAACTGTAGAGGAAAGCATCTTAATACTATTCTTGTTTCTTAAAGTATCTGTCATATTAACACAGTGTTTGTTCTTTCAGTCATGTGAGATACTGAGATGCTGGTCCTTTATGTCCACACAGGTTAGCTTCCCCCTGCAGAGGCAAATGACAGAGGACACGGTCCTTACCATAAGTATAGGTAGCCTGGTAGCTATGGTAGCGAGCCTTCGCAAGAGTGAGCCCTGCTTCTCAAATAACACTGCACAGGTCACGTAGAGCAAAATAAACACAGATTTGTTTACTGCTAACCTGCTGTGATAAACAGAAATGGAAAGGATTAGGTGTTCCTTTGGGAAACATGTCTCTTCTTTGTATTAATTATACTGGCAGTAACTTATTATTGCTGTGTCAGCTTGTGTTTACAGTTTTCACAGAAAAAAAGAGAACTGATGTGACAGAAATGAAGGTAGATACACTTATTTGCTTGTTTGGTACATATTTCAGTGGGTATGTAAATAAACAAGTTAAGATACCCTCAAAATTATGAGTCAAAGCAAGAGAACTGAAATAAAATCATAACAGAAAGCTGACAAACCTTCAAGTTTTGCTGCTTTGATGAATGCATAACACACACAACATTTTCTTTGTGGAATCAGAAACTCACACTAGACAACTCACCTTCAGGCTCAGTTTTCCCCAATGAGGTTTGGGTTTAAGTGATTGCATTTTGGGGGATCATGAGGGACTCTAGCTCTGTGAACAGCCACACTGCTTGCTGGTTTTGCTCAGTTGTAAAAAATGCTATAAAATAACCTGAACTGCTCTCCTGTGAGACATTTCCTGGGGTAAGGCACCTAACCCCATTCCCCAGCATAGCAGGGACGGCCAGCACCAAGTTCAGCTGTAACACGTACACTGCTACCAACAGGAGCAAAAAACATCAGGGAAATGGGTTGGGTTTTATATATAACAGCAAAATGTTTTGTTGAAGGAAGTGAGATACTAAGGAAAGGGCTAACAAAATGTCTTGCATTTGAAGTAGAAAAGAAACCTAATGCTTTATCAGACCTCTGTTCTAGTATCTGTACAAAAACCTGGTCTTGCTCAATTTTGTGTGTAATTATGACATCAGCTCCACCAGGACCCTTAGCACAGTAGTGGAAAAAGTTTGTGTGCAAAAGAGTATGACACCACAAGAAACTCCTTTCCCTCCTTCTTTCAGTTTAGTCATTTAACTCTTCTCAAAGTCTTTCATTTTCTCCCTCAAGTGCTTATTGTTCTCTCCTCCTTACCCTGCCTTGACCTGGATGGGGATACCAGGGATCCCTGCACTCTGAAGGAGCATTGGCAGCTACTTCACTCACTAAGTTAGGCTCTTCAGACAAAAAACACAGTCTGTAATTTTATAGCAGCCTGCCCTGTTTGGGACATTAATCATGTGTTGTCTGTGGGAGTTTGGACTTGGTGCTTTATCGTAGATCCAACTCTAAAAATAAAAGTATTGATAATAAAAACACCCTGGCCAGCCGGGATATACTGCCGAGTTTAGACATTGGAGGTACAGATAGAAGCTGCTGGGACCCAAATCCATCACCCTGATATGTCTCTGGCACCTTTCATGGTGTCGTGGTGAGTCACCGCCACTCCAGGGCTGCCAATACTACGTCAACCACCTAAGGTTAGTCAGAGAGAAACCAAGAGAGAAGGCTGTCCCTCCCCAGATGCTGTCATTAAATAGGCTGTGTCCCCAGGCACACAGCCGTGCTGCTTCAGAAGGGCGGCCAGGCCCTTAGGAGGCTCTAGGAGCCCTGCTGACCTACTTAGGTGATGGTCCACAGCTTCATGTAGCCTGCTTGTTCCCAGTTGCCATCCTCCTGCCACCTCTCTCCAGCCTGCATCAGAGGGTGCCCCATGGCTGGAGACACAACCCAAAAGCAGCACCCGCGTCGGGAACAGCCAGGGCCCCGGGTGCTTCATGGCTCTGTGTTTTGCCAGGAAGGGGCACCTCCACCCCACAGGGCAAGGCACTGAAGCCCACCACCCCGACAGCTCTCAGCCTTGCATGCCTGGTACCACGGGCAGGCTGGGTCTCAGAGAAGAGCACCCAGGGAGGTGCATACCCAAATCTCCGGAAATCCCACGCAACTCAGCTTCCTATAGAAATGGCATCTCTCTAGCAATACTCATAGTGCTGTGGCAAATAGCACAGCTCCCTCTCCCTTCTAGAAAGGCTGTGAAATGCAATACAGCAGGGTGTGTGTTTGCACTAATAATGTAAAACAGATGCTTAGAACCCACGATTTGATAGCACAGAAACATTCATAATGTTCCCTGCTTAGCAAAAGGCAAGTTTTTCTGTTTTAACAATTAAATGTATGTTTGGCTGCATTCCTATACATTGATAGCATCTATTGTTCATAACAATAAACAGCTGGGTTACACAGACACATTAAATAGGAAATTATTTCTCTACAGTTCACTTTTTCTCCTATTATTTATCACATGCGGCAAGGAGGCTTTCAAGAATCCTGTATATGTTGCTGGTACTGTGTTCTGTTTTACAGTTTTGAAAGTCTTGTTTAGTGCCTTGTTGTTTTAAGCAGATACAGAAACAAAATAGCAATATAGTGATAATGAATATTTACCATTTCCATAGCTGGTTTCTTTTGCAGAACTCCAACTACTTCATTTCAATTTTACTTATAACTGAGCGGATATTCTGGCACAGATTAAAAAAAAAAAAAGAAAGCTGATCTGACCATACCTCAGGCATCTGGGTCCATTTCTCCTAGGTCTGGACTAACACTTATTACATACAGCAATATAACATGAATTGTCAATGAAAACTTTCTTGCATTAGGTTGGCATACATATCCACAGCATGTGGAACAAAGGAAACTTAAAGGGATGGTTAGAGAGCACACACTGGAAAGTGAAACAATGCTCATCTAGCTAAAATCTCAGAAAAATCCAAATATTTCAAAGTTGAAAACTTGAAAAGTCAGATCACTTCAGTGATAACACATCATCTATGACAATTACATCCTGAGTGGACTCGTTAAGAACACCCATAGAAGAACACTTGTCCCATGCAGAACAATCTGGTCATCAGGCAATAATCAGGCTGACAGTAATCACTCCAGCTAGCTGAGGGGACTTTTCCTAGCGCCGCGTGAAAGCAGCAGCCTTCTGGTGCTCACCATTTAGCCTTGCCGTTGTCAGGGTGACTGGAAAAGAACTGCACATGGAAAGGGACAAAACATAAAAAAAATGGTAAAACTTTTTTAATGGAAAAAAAAAATCGGTTTTACAAAAACCAAATATTGTTTTGAAGTCATACCAATCATGTTAAAAATTACTGGAACTACTTGAAATAAAATGAAGTGTTTGATGTTATCTGGCCATGAAAGAATACAAAATTTAGGGCAAAGCTGAAGTCTGACACGGCAAAATGTTAAAAAAAAAAAAATGGATTTCTTTATTCCAGTCAGCTTTAGATGAGGGAGAAAAAGAAATGCCTTGAATGGAGGAAAAGGGGGAAAATAACAGATAATGGTATTTTTAAGTGATTTATGAGCTGGGCCACTCTTCAGATCTCATAGCTCCTGGTCTGCAGGGATGTTACACCATGACCAGCATGGGCAGATCCTGCGCAGCAAGTTTCACAGGAATCCAGCTGCAGATCAGGTGCTACCACACTGCTGCCCCACGGGCTGTGCCTCCTACCCTATTGCTGAGCTGATCCAAGGTGACTCACATTAAAAGCTGTAATGACCCTACACCTTCCTAGAAAGGCATTTCCTTGACTTCAGGTGCTAAATTAGAGCAAAGATGTTGTGTTAAGTCCCGACGCTGCAGTACATGGATCTGAGTGAGTCATGTATGCGGATAGGACCTTGTTTTATTCCTGAGTGGTGGTGAAGGGGAAGAGGAAGGGCTTTGCATTTTCGTGTTTATATATGAAAAACCTAAGACACGATGCAATATATCACCTAGAACTGGGTGATATATAATAAAAGAAGAGAATTAGTTTGTTTTCTAATCTAAAATGTAGCTAATACATTAAAAATTAAGCTTTCAAAGCAAAATGCTAAATCTTAGCCATCCGAGAATTAAAATCACCAGTGAAATTTAAAATTGCTCTGCTTCTCTACCTTGTGGTGATGAACTGGCTTGCTGATTGTCATTATCACATCTCCTATGCTTTTCTGAGAACTCTGGTCTTACTACCCATCCAGAATAGACCAGGCTATGGGGCTGCTGCTTTTAAAATCCAGCTTGTCATTTCTGATTCAAAGAAAAGTCTGGGAAATGGGAAACCAGCCAAGCAAGCCACGCAGGGGGAGAATGGTCTCTCTGCCGTGGTCCATCTCACGACTGACATGGCTGAATGAAGCCCTCAAGGGCCAGTTTCTCTCCCTGGTGAAGAAGCAAGCAAGCCAGACTTTTCAGCAGTGGCTATTAACTGCTAGCTCATTACTGGCAGGGTGCTGAGTTTGAGCCCCTGATGTCTGGCTTTGCGTGTACAACATGGGAGGCTGGAAGCAAGCATCGCTCCAGCTGTGCCGAGTCCTCACATGGGTAGAGGTGCTGGCACCAGCAGTGGGACACTGGTATTCATGCAGGGTTCAGCTTCAACCTTCCTCTGCCGTGCTCCTCTTGGTAGAAATGATGATAGCTCCTCTCTGACTCGAAGGAACACTGTGAAAATAGTATTTGTCAGGTGCCGAGAAATGTAGTCATAAATGCCACATAAAGGTCCACAAAGCAAAGACTAACTCATCTTTCACAACAGAGCTTGTACAACATTTGGTAAGTAGACCATTAAACAATAAAAGAACAATAAAAATTGAGTGTCTGCTCATAAACTGGGTACCCTCCGTTCTGCGTGCTGGCCAAAGCTTTGTGGGAATAATACCCTGTGGTCATGTGACAAAAGGTGGCCATTGTCAACATAGGGGGAAGGCTGCCCCCCACTTTCTAACATTGTAGTTCTTCACTTGGCAAGTACAATGGCCCTTTAACACCACTTACTATATACAGTTGCTTTATATATTTTCATATACCGGCTGCCCAGGGAAGCAGTGGAGTCCCCATCACTGGAGGTATTTAAGAGATGTGTGGATGTGGCACTAGGGGACATGGATTAATGATGGAAGTCAGTAGGTCAGGCTGATGCTTGGGCTTGCTGAACTTGAAGGTCTTTTCCAACCCAGATGATTCTATGATTTTCTGACTTAGCACAGGACACATAAACAATGCTGCTCCTTGGAGGCATAAATATCACACAAAGATAATTTTCACCAAAGTGGGAGAGAAATGAGAGCAAGCACAGAGAAATGGTGCAAATTCATGGCGTACCTACACGTTACAGCAGTCTTACCAGGCGGCTGTCAGTATTGTCCGCAGATAATGTGTGCTTGCTGGGGGCTGAAGCTGTGCCCAGTCCCTGTGGAACTATGAAGACATAATGATGGATAAGGAGGACAGGGAAAGAGACTCATGTTTGGTCAAAACAAACTCAGGTTACTTAAAGCACATGGTCTGTTTTCACTTTTTGGCTAAAACACCTCATGGAGAATGTGTTACGTGATGACAGAAAGAGGGAAATCGCCATCTGCCAGTATCCAATACAGCCAACAATATTTTCCTATCCAAGCACCAAAACTGCTTTTCTGCCACATATACTCAAGCAGCTTGCAAAGGCAACAGAGCAGCAAGCCCCTTCAGTGCTTTGACATGCAGTTAACTGAAAGCAAAAGGAAGAGAAACAGTGAGAAGATAGCACGTGGTTAGAAACCGGCAAGTCATTGAGCACCAGTCTGGGTCTAGACCCCAGATCCTCCATATATCTGGGACAAGCAGATCTGCAGTTTGTTTTGCTCAGTGCAGGAATGCAAAGTTCAGCTTCCTTCCCAGCTAACAGACAATGAAACCCAACTGACAGAAAGAGCTCCATAGAGACCTGTGCCAGGGACTGCAAAAATTTGCTGCTTATGCCTGATGAAGTTCTCAGTTGCAGGGAAGGAGAATTGCAGTTTGCTCCTCACAGGCACCAGTGGCACCGGTCTTGCTGCTCTTAGTTACCATGAGTGATCAGGAGGCCACAGATGACCCTGCAGTGTCATCTCTGTCTCTCCATCACTGGTGGTCATGGAAGATATGGAGGATGAAGGCAGGTGGAGACTCCAGAGAAGCAGCCTTTGCAGATCCTGTGGGTGAAGAAAAGCCACGTAGCTCCTACCAGTATTGATGGTGGGCATACCTAGCACATAATTCATGTTTAAAAAATGTTTCCAGTTCTGGGGGCAATCTTTATAGGACAATCCTTCTTGGTCTTGCTCTTTGTGATAAAAGTTAAGCACTGAGGTCTGGTTTTGTTTGGATTTTTCTCATGAGTGTCCCAGTGACATTTGTACCAGTGTTGGTATTCTTGATAACAAATCTCTCTGAAGTTTCTTGTTTGCTTCTGCCACTGACATCTCATGTCAGTAGTCAGGAGTGAGTGTATGTCTGTGCCCGGATATATCAAAGTGCCTTCAAGCACAGGGTGAACTTCCAAAGATGCTTCTTTTTAGCTCTCTGATCATTTTTATTTTCCTTTTATCCTTCTGTCAGTTCCCCTAGTGATTTTATGTGAATTTGTTAGAAATAATCTAAAGTGGCTTGGTCTGGGAAAAGACAAGCTACAAAAGGCATAACATGAAAAAAGGAAAACGACACTTTTTTTCTTACATGTAGGAGAAGAAAATAGGGACAGTTTTCACCCTCTTTAAATGACGATACAACCTGTTGCTTCTTCTATGCTTTTGCAGGTATCAAAAATGTCTGAGGATTGCATTTCACTGCTCAAGGAGGAGAACAGGGTGTTAGGAAGGATAAGGGGATAGGGGAGGTATTTTAGTTTCCTATATCCTTTGGTTCAGTATATCCTATTTTTCAGCATCCTGCTGCAACGTAGCTTTTTCTAATGGAATGATGAGAAACACCCTTAAGCACAGTTCTACTTTGCAGCCTAAATCCCTTCCTAGACATGAATACAAACTCTAGCTATAGCTGGGATTTCAAGCACTATTATGGAGAAATCTTCTATTGACATAGAAACCGAAGAGAAACTCTCTATGTCTGGGGAAAAAAAAAAAAAAAAAGGTTTGCAGCTTACTTGAAGAGCCAGAATAATAGAAGCTTTCAAAATACTCCATTCCCAGTCACTTGTAAGCCTTGGCTGGATCTGCGTTTTAAGGACTGATTGTATACCTCCTCCTCTTCCATGCCTGCAAAGACTCCCAGAGCTGAGGCTATTTAAGAAGGGGTGGCTTGCTAACAGAACGTGCTCTGACCACCACTCCAGAGAAATAAGCCATGTTGCACAAATCAGAGGCTGCACCTTTGGAAACCCTGGGTCAGCACAGCTAAGGCACCAGAGTTTGCTGTGTGACTGTAGAGGGGATTCAATTGCTTAAAATGTGGGCTTCTGTCGCCTGTTGAAATGTGAGGGAGCATCCAATATGCTCCAGCAGGGACAGGACTCACAGGACATGACTCAAAACTCACAGGAGACACCCACACTTGTGGGGGAATGGCTTTCCAGAACTCATTTCCAAATTCACTAGGCAATGCTTTCTGTATTAACAGAGTGCTTGTCTCCAGTATTTTTATTTCAGATGTCTGGGCTTCATTTTGGGCTAGGTTTAATCCCACTTTGACTTACAGATGTCTGAAAAATAAGCACCTGGCTCTAAGTTACTTGTCTTGGTCCACATAGTCCATGTAGCCTCTCTATGCTCAGTGAACAAAGACAGGTGTTGTCAACAGAGAGTCCACTCCCTGTCTAGTATCAGAAGGATGAATCTTTATCTGAAGCTACCTCTCATTCTTCACTAACTGCAGGAGAAACTCAGATAATTTGCTGAGACTGGACCCTCACTTCAAGAAGTTTAAAACAAAATTAAAAGTATCCCAGACTTTGAGGTAACAAAACCTTCTGTGCTTTATATTTATATCGAGTCCTATTGTTTCTACAAGTTGCAGCAGAAGTCTTGCTCTTCGAAAGCAATGCTGGTCCTCCACTTCTGATTGCTGT
Source organism: Anseranas semipalmata (assembly GCA_013399115.1). Classification (NCBI taxonomy): domain Eukaryota; kingdom Metazoa; phylum Chordata; class Aves; order Anseriformes; family Anseranatidae; genus Anseranas; species Anseranas semipalmata. Next base: position 1,303,970 of record VXAA01001497.1, on the reverse strand, counting down.
ATGCTTTGGGAAAGCCCATGGTTCTTTTATCCATTACTTTGCTAACTTCATTATAACCGCTAATAGCAAATTCAGACATACCTGTATAGAACCTTCCAGCCCGTTAGTTAAGGGAGGTGTGTTCAAATCTCTGTGAACACAAATAACACAACGTTGTCTCTGCAGGCGTTGATTACACTTTGAATGAGGAAGAGAACATTAGGTCTTAGACTCCTGGAATGATATAAAGAACTTAATTTAGAAAACTCGTCTATGAAGTGAACACCTACTTTCTATTTTGTGAGATGCAAATTACTTTTAGTGAGCAACTTTAATGGCTGTGTATTTAAAGTGGTCATTCTGGCATGCTTCTTGTGAATTTAAAGGTTTTCCAGACTATTAGAAAGTGACATGAAACACATGGAGGGTTGGGAAGCCTTTAAGCTTCCATGTCTGTCTTTGTTTACCAGCACAGAGAGAAGATTCTGAACAATGTAGGAACCCATGGGCTATTTTTAAGAGAGAGAGAGGGCTCAGATTCACAGTTAAGCTATGATGATCTAGTAAGTTATCATCAGTTGGCAGAGCCGCTTCCCATCTGTAGGCATGCTCCTAGTCAGAGAAAATGGAAAGTAACACAATTTGTCTTTGCACCTTGTCAGTGCAGGTAGATGTGCCGGGGAGGAGCATCCAGCCGGGAACCGCAGCTCGGCTGACACACAGGTACTATCTGAACAGGCGTCTGAACTCCCAGCATCCCTGGATCATGAGAAGCTGTGCAAATCAGCTGGACTCCTCGTCAGCATTTAAAGTGGGGCCTGGCGTTCCAACATGGTGAGACACCAAATTCTGCTATTGAATATTTATGTATTTTAATTGAAATGGGATTCACAGTTTATGCTTGTGAACAGAGCTGGCATAAAAGGAACACTTCCATCATAAAATTATGATCCTGCCCTCAGCATTTCACAGCACTGTAATGTTTGTAGGAACCCCAGAAAGCCTTTTAGCCCATCTTTAAGCTCTGAGGAAAGATCATAGAGCACTGCTGTTAGTTGTCTGTCTGCTAGATGATTCTCAGTGAAAGACAATAAATAAAAATGTCCCAAGTAATCATTACAAATAATCATTACTAAAATAGGAATCAAGATGACATGATTATTCATAATGCATCAATTTCAAAAAGAAAGAATAAAAGCATTTAGCCAAATATTTTCCATTTTTTGCAATGGCTAGAATTCACACCTACATAGTATATAATGACAACTACCCACACCAAGTGTCTTTGGCCCATGAGTTTCACCAAGGCTTTGGGTCACCTCAATAAGTACATTTTGATTTATATTTTCTACCACACACACCATTTTTTTTCCCCAACTGAGTCTACTGAAAGTTTCAATTTGAGACATCCAGATGCTTGCATTTGTGGTATGTGGTAGGGTGAAAGGCAACGTGCAACAAAAAGCAGTCACCTGTCTGTGATTTCATCTGTGTGCAAAAAGCCAGCATACATATTTTGCTACACTTCTGTAGACTCCAGCTCCATAGCTACGTGGCACAGAGGTCTACTGCTAAACAAGGGATTACCAAACCAGAACGCGAACGACTCTGTGCTGGGTGACACACCATCCACTTTGGTGAAGGTTTTGTAGCTCTACAGATGTAGGTAGAGAAGAAAAACTCACGTTTACAATTCAATCAGAGGTGGAAGCACCATACAGTGCCATATTATTCGTGAGAGGGTATTTTATAGTATCTGCCAAGTGAATTTGGAAGGATACAACATTGAACATGGCTCAATTCACTTAGTTACCTGGCTAGCCTAGCCATCTGGTTAGTTTTGCAATTTTGTATGTCACTAATTTTTAATTACAAAGCGTTTGTGCTAGGAAGCAAAAGAAGAGAGGAAATCATGTCTGGTGCTCACACACTGACAGATGTGCCTCACCCCTTTTCACATGTAGTAGATAGACAGAGATAGATAGACTCAATACATAAACTCCCCTCTTTGTCCAATAGCAGACTTAATCATCCCTTGAGGTAAATATTGATCCAAACTTTGTTCTACTCCCTCTTTGCTTCCTGAATGAATACATCCTGACATTGCCCTCAGCATGTCAGAAGTCTGCCTCATGCAGTAATTCATTCAGACAGTCTATTATCTGATGAAAGCCTTCTTAAAAATACACCATAAAAATAAATACTGATAGTCAGTAGTTGAATTTGGCAAGCAATTTTCACTCCAAGGGCAACTACCTACTCAACTACAACCTTTCACAACAAACTCCCTGGCCATAGGAGCTGGTTCCCAGTGTTCTCTCCAGCAGGAAGACTGCAATGTTTGTCAAAGCAAAAAAATGGGAGGAGATGTAAAGCAGCTAATATCTTATACGTGAAAACCTGTTTCCAAATTTCCAGCAACAGACAGTTTCCAAAAAGGTCCTCTCAGGAAAGTGGGGCCGTCATATATTTAATATAATTATCTCAGAGTGGATCTTGATTTGCTACATTGATAAATGCTGCATTGGCAAGTGACTTGAAAAACTAGCAGACAGAAACGTGATACTTTACAGGAAACTTGCTAACAATGAAAACCCTTCAGAAAATAAAAATTGAATAGCTGAAAGATGTGCAAACCTGTTGTCATGTGGAATGAATGAATCCAGGAAATACCTACATAAAAACTAGGTAGATCTGTCAATAAAATCAGTGTGGTGAATTATAAAAATCATTTTTGGTGATTATTTTTGGTAGTAATGCTAAGCAGACACTATTTTTGATAACAATACTAAGCAGATAAGCAGCTGAATCAAAATTAATGTCCTTCCCATACTTTTTCTTTTTTTTTAAACACATATAGGATCCCTCAATGTAGTAAGTATTTAGACACAAAATATGACACCGTGTCAATAAATCTTGACTGATGGGTAGTACATCCACTATGCCTCCAGTAAAACAGGCACATGGACCTGAAGCCACCTGATAGCAGGCACTTGCTCTTGTGCTAGCCACACAGAAAATCTTTTCCCTAGCTGATATGCTTACCTTATCCATTTCTCTCTGCCCCACTATGTTCCATGTTTAGCTGTTCCATGTTCCTAAATCCCACCCTTGTCACAGGCAGACTAGATTACTTCTCCTTGTTCAGTACTGAGAAATCCAATTCCCTCTAGCTCAGAGACAACAGCGCTGAAAAAATGGCAGTGGGACGAGAATAAAGCATGAAGTACGGTGTAGGGAAAGCATGAAGAACAGTGTAGGGAGGCAACTAGTGTCAGATACTGGAAACATGGCAGAGCCAATAAATTAACTTCATAAATATTCACTTGTGGTGGGTTGACCTTGGCCAGCAGCCTGGCCTTTACCCAGCTGCTCTCTCACTCTCCCTCTTCAACTGGGCAGGGGGAGAAAACAGAATGAAAAAGGTCCTGGGTCACGATAAAGACAAGGAGGTTGCTTATCAGCTACCGTCATGGGTAAAACACACTCAACTTGGGAAAAATTAACTTGATTTATTTCTCATTAAAATAGATTTAAGTCATGTGAAACTAAGACAAAATATTAAAACAACACTTTCTCCTTACCCCACGTTTTTCCCCAGGTTCAACTTCACTCCTTCATTCCCAGCTCCTCTACTTCTCCATGCCCAAGTGGCACAGGGGGGTGGGAAGTGGCAGCTGTGGTCCATCTGTAGGAGCTCCTCTCTGCTGCTCCTTCTTCCTCATGCTTTCCCCCTTCTCCAGTGTGGGTCCTTCCACGGGCTGCATTCCTTCAGGAAAAACCTGTTCCAGCGTGGGTTATACACCAACCATGATTCCTTCAGGAAATATCCATCTGCTCCACCCTCACTCTCTCCATGGGCTGCAGGGGCTCCAGTACCTGGAGCACCTTCTCCTCTCCTTCTCTCACCTTGATGTTCATCCTGCTCTTTCTCACTTTTTTTCCTCTCCTCCTCTGCCTATCCAGCATTTTCACCCTTTCTTAAGGCTTGTGGCTTTATCAGAGCCACACATGTGGCTGATGTTCTCAGACATTCCCTGCTGTGGGCCCATTGGAGCCAGCTGGAATTGGCTGTGTCCAGCATGGGGCAGCTTCAGTATACCCAATACACACCACAATTGGTTTTACTTAATATTTTCAAGAGCTGAAGCTCAGTTTAACAAATTAACTGGTAAGTGTAAACCAGTAGGATGTTGTATTGCATTGCTTTAACATAGTAGTAGTCTGTAGGACACACTGTATGGAGAATATCAGCTTGCTCTTGCTTGCTGACCTTCTTTGTCATTAATAGCTATAATGCAAAGCAGCCATTCAGCAGCCTTATACCACTATTTACACAACTCAGCTTAAAAAGACTTTAGGATATCATCATCTGCTTTTTGATTAACCTTACTGCATCTTTGCCATAAGACCTGTCATTACCATTACTGTTCCCTGGCACAGAACCCAAAGTACCATTTGCAAAGGTAGCTGTGTCTCAATTAAGGTAGGGTGCAGTCAGCAAACAATAGAAAACAACACTACAAAGTGCTGAATTTGAGTTTATTTCATGCAACATATGCAGAATCCCCTTGAGTACTGCAAGATGGCGTCCTCCTAACTCCCTTCTGATTTAGTGCCTCCGCCTCCTAGAGCAAAAACAAATATCTATTACCTCTTAAATGAAGCAGATGAGAATTATTGGCTTTAGGGATCTTGAAAAATATACTCTAGTTTTCCCAATGGAATATCTGCAACAGTTTATTTTTTCTTAAATGAGCATTCATGTACTGATTTATATTTACAACATCTGGCTATGTAAAATTGTAACATAAACCTGTATTAAGTAGGAACCCAAAACCTATTATTATAAATAGGTTTGCCTGGATGCAAAGCTTTCCCTGTACGTATTTCAGCAATGTCTCCTTTGCAGTCCCCATGTCTTATCCCTAGAGATCTCCCCTCTCTACAGCTCTGACAGAGGTCAGAGGCTTGGCTGGATTAGCATTCGGATAAATGGGCAAAAGTAGTCGGGCTATGCCTGATTTTGATTTACAAAACTAGGTTGGAGATATTCATCTGCCTCTGGAGGAGTGAACAGTGACTGTTCAGCTGCAGCTTGTCACCATTTTCAACATTCCCCTTTCTGCATAGAGGGTAAATACATTACACTGGATGTTCAAGGTGAGTGCTTATAGTGGTGAAATACATTTTGGTTCTTTCTAACATGTACATCTTCCTGTTATTGGGTGAGCTCTGGGGACTTAATCCTAGTGAAATATGTTGTTGGATTTCTTTGTCCCTTCAGCTACTTCCTTCTCTCCAGCTCATGTTCATAGGTGCACCTATTTTCTTCCTTGTGTAGACTTTAGAAATGAAATCCTATGTCCTTTGAGTTTCCTCTGTCCTTCTCAAATAGCTGTGTTTTCTGGTTCCCCTGGATGCTCGCAAATTCCATGGTTTGACCAAGGGTAGTTCATGTTTACCTTTATCTGGGCTTCCAGTAACAGGAAAAGTATCACAGAAAGAAGGTTTCATTCCCACTGAAACATCTAATCCAACATCTAATTAAAGGAGAGTCTCAAGATGCTTTGTACAGAGTGCTATGGCTTTGAGTTGCAATCAGACGGTGCAACATGGGAGAGATGATCTCACTGCGAGAGACGGCTCTGCCTGATTCAAAGTCACGCATGTGTGGGCAATGCACAGGAAGCATCACCTGACTGCAGATACGCACCCTCTGCCCATCAGGCAATGGGGTTTGCAGAAACTGAAGATGACTCTCTCCTGCCTGCAGGATTTGCAGACTGTCGCCATTCATGCTGTGCTACCTCTCCTTTTCGTGCACATGCTCTCCCAAGAAGATGGCTATAAAAGAAGACACAGCTGCTGTTCCACTGGGATTTCACTAATTTGATTTTCTTCCCTGTTTCATTGCTGGTGCTAATAATGAGCCATTTGTTGTGGCACTGATATTAGAGATATCTTTTCCTGAAGAGAAGCAAGTGCTTATTTGAAGCTCTGAAATTGTTCTGGCCAGGCTAAACCACCAAACTTATTATAAAGCTTTTATGTAGATTATTACCAACAACATTAGCATATTGATTATTCCTCTGTGAATTCTTAAAATGTTAATCCACCACATACTGCTAATTAAAGAGGGTACAGCTATGAAACTGGGCAGAGATTACACTTCCATATCCAGCAGCGGTTTCTGTTGCTTGACAAATGAATCAGCTTTCATTACTTTTTGATAGGACTGAAAGGACTACCCGCCTTGACTTGAGACCATGTAGTGCCTTGCCACACATAGCCTGGCATCCTCAGGATTATTTCTGGTTTGCCCCAGTTGATACGGACTCCTGAGTATCTCTAATTCCACTCTTTCCAGTAGTGGTTTGACCTGGAGTCATGGAGGCCAGGGAAAGCTTCCAGTTGCCTTGTTTGGGCCCTGGATTAGGCCATTAGCAATTGCTGATCTTGGATTTGGCTCAATGCTATGTCATGTTGCATACCAGTGCCATGATCTCCACCTCAAAAGCCAGATGCAGTTTATGGAAGGTTCTGCCAGTGCTTAAGACTCCAATTTCATTTACAAATAGTTTATCAACGAACCTGTGAGAAAAACTACTACTGGCACAAGCAGGCTGCAGTGAGCTGGCACTGCCAAACCTCTTTTTATTTCCCATTAGAGGATGTGCCCCTGTGTCTGGCAGGACCAGGTGGAACTGCTGGTAGCCTACAGGACACCATGCTTCAGAAGAGAGACATTTCCCCAGCCTGTAGCTTGTATTTCCTTGGGGGGTACTTCCAGGTCTGTGCTGGTCAGAAGACCAATATACCACCAGCAGGGAGGCCCAGGCTCAGGTCTGAAACTCTGGTTCAGGGTGCACGTATAGCACAGTGTTCAAGGACTCCTGGTTCTTACTGAATAGATGCAGAGGATCCCCACTTGTTTCTGATCTGAATCCACCAGTTGGCTGACTATTACAGCACATTAGGGTGAATGCATCTCCTCAAGATTTGCTGGTTTGCAACTCTACAGATCCAGTAATTTACCAAATTAATAAAGTTTGTGAAGAAAAGGTCAAATTCCCAAACCTGATTAGTCAGACTGCAGAGACAGACACCTGTTAGAATCTCTCCAGAACATGTTTTGTCTCAATGTGCAAAAGTAGATTCAAAATAAGTAGATTCAAAAATAACATCAAAGGGAGCCGCAAAAAAAGAAGAGAAAACACTCATGAGAGAGTGTCACTATGCATGAATTAAGAGCTGGAGAATGCAGGACAGGACTGAATGTGCCCTTTGGCTTCATGATCTTGGTCACATATGATTTCTCGTACTTCCCCTTTCTTTATTTACATAATGTGAAGTTGTATTTAGGCTTGCTGGTAAAGAGCTCTGAGAGCCACAGATGGGGAATGCTGTGAAAAGTCCAAGGCACTGTCAGACTGGAAATTATCTAAGGCATGGAGAATAAACTAAAGAAGATAAAACTATTAGGCGCTCCATAACTCGGTTGCTTTAGAGGAAATGCTGAGATAAGTATTAATGTTTTGTTTCAGAAGGTAGGAGGGTGAAGAAATGAAGTACCACTAATATGCCTTTTGTCCCCTAAATAATAGAGACATATCTCAAAAAAAGCAGAATTCTTCATTTTTCTTAGAAACAAAATGGCAAAAAATCACAGGAAAAGAATTCCACATGCATGTTATACTCTTATAATTCCTAATAGGATTTGAAAGCATTTTGAAAGCATACTGTATTTTTGGTAAAGATGCAATAACCTTTGCAAATTACATGTTAATTTTACATATTCAGGGAAAAGATCCCCAGTTCTAATATCATGAGCATATTACTTTTGGGGGGATATAGCTTTGCTTTGCCATATTGCAAGGAATGTCGTTTCCATTGGTCAAACACAGCTGGCTTGATGAGAGTGATGGAAAAAACAGACATGCACACACAAATCCCTTAAAATTTCAGTGAGCTGGTATATGCAGCTCTACCCAAAGAACAGAGAAGAACATGTGAGCAGAATTGTATTGGAGCTAATCTGTCAAATAGCGATAATTTTTAAAAATCACCACAACAATGTTCTAGGTCTCAGCTCCCTTATAAGCTCCTTCCCAGCAGATAAAACAAGTAGAGCAAATCAAGCAAGCAGAACCCTCCCGGCTTCATTACTGCTGCACCTGCTACAGCAAATGCAGTCGTATTCGAAAAAAGCATGTCTAGCCACAGTGTTTGTTCACTTTAAATCAATGCTCATTTCCAGGCCTTCCTTTGGCTGAACTCAGTATTGTACTATGCCTTAAAGTTATACCTTTTCTACTCAGGCTTCAGAGTTTGAAATGATGTAGGGAATTCTTATTAACACCTTACAGGCAAGATAACCACAGTTGTTTGTTTAAGACATTTATCTGAGTGCCACGTTCCATAACTTATTATGGGATTTAACCCCAAAGCTAGCTGAGTGCCTCAGTTTGTCAATTCCACAATACATATTAAAATATACACATATATATATATATACACATCTTCTTACATATTCAACTGGTTTTAAGATCATAGCCAAAGGACGTATTTTCAGTCAAAGCTGAGTGTGATCCCACTGAAAGCCATAAACCGCCCTAGCTTTGATGGTTCTGCCAGCGTGCCCTTATTTAGCTGGTATGAAAGCATAATGCAAAGGCACTTTTTGGGAAGCAAAGTTTATAGCTGGCTCTGTTCGACTGAAATGAGCCCTTGGCTCAGCACAGCTAAATTGCTCTCCCTGTATGCCAGCCCCTCTGCCTGCTGGCACCAACACTGCTGTGCTCCTTAGCACTTCTGGGGCTTCATTGCTCCTCCTCCTCTCCCTACAGCACTCAAAAGATGGGAACATGAAGACTGTAATAGCAGAGACGTACAGTTGTAAATAGCTCTAATGCAGATTGTAAAAGACATACAGCAACCAAAATCCAATTTAAGCACAACACAGAAGATGGGTCCTGGAGCCCTTTGGAATCTGCTTTCTTCTCTGCGTGTGAAGTCTCAACAGGCATCCAGCTCCCACCAGAGTCAGGGGAAGCTTGGCTTGTAAGTTGCCTGTTTGAGACAACAGAGAAGCTGAATGAATGGTATTCACATTGTTAGCACACTAATAACTAGCATTTGGTATAGCCTGGCAGTATGTTCAGACCCCCACATTTCCCTCCAGAGGCACCACACAAAGCTGCCAACACCCAGCTTGCCGGCAGCGCTGCAGCTTGGCCATAACCCCCGAGCAAGCAGAGGGATGTAAGGAACCGACTGTACCTCTGGGACGCCAGGGGTGGTCCTGCTCCATGTTTGTTCACACCTATGTGGTTTGCTTTTTCGCCTGCTCCATTTGCTCCAGTCTGGGGGGAAAGCAGCCAGCAGAGTTTGTCTTCTTGCCCTCCGAAGTCTGAGTTCGAGGCCTAGGCAAGGCGTCTCCTCAAAGCAGGGTAGGAGTCGTTCTTCCCACAACCCTCAGTCCCAGAACGTGGATGTATCCCTGGAAAAAGTCGAGCTCTGGAGCACGTCTGTTCAGGAGCTACGGATAGAGGGAGAATAGCCACAGCATTTGCAGAATGAGTTTTTTTGACTACTAACTGAGAATATATTTAGAGTTCAGTTCTGGAAAAGGTGGGGGAATCTGATGACGAAGAGAAAAAACTGACACTTACAAAGAGGAAGATGGATATAGCTAATGTATTCATAATGCAAGCCTTAACTCTCTCTCCTGGGACAAACTGAACATGAAGATACCTGAAGCAGAAAAAGAAGCCAATTTTCACTGTTTGCATGGGAAGACCTCAACATACAGCGGTGTTTCGTCCACTTTCAGAGCTCTGGATGAAGCTGTGGTGTGTTACTTCCACTGGTGGTTGCCTGTTTCAAGTTCGTTGCAGAAGGAAAAACAGAAAGAGGGGGAAAAGGAGAGATATTCAGGGAGAAATGCGTTTCTGTCCTCCCCAACAGTCCTCAGCTTGCAAATGAGCTTTAGCTACGTCTGCCCGTTCCAGGCCCTGCTCCTGCTCCAGGCTGGGAGTAACTTGGCAGCAGATCAAGCAATCAAGCACACTTTCATTAATTCAGGACCGAGTTGCCTTGCCATCACTTTTAACCTTGTCCCCTGACACAGGAGAGCTCTCCCTCCTCCCCACGTGGCCCCAGCGGCATGAGGGCCTGCTGCTTGGCACCGGGGAGGATTCATACAATTAGAGGCCGTGTTCAATAAACACAATGGAGTGGAAATGGCCGAGGTATATTAGTAACGCTGCCAGTCTGGGGCTAATGGAGGACAACAGTTTTATCAACTTTGAAGCAAACAGCAAAAGCCATCGTTAACGGAAAGGTCATCATGCTGTCTGCACAGTGAGCGATGTGACAAGTCAATCAGTTTAGCATTTTAAGAATCATGCCCAGGAGAAGACAACGTGTCTTAGCATCCAGTGGTGACCTTGTCGCTGCCTGCAGGCTGCCCACCACGGAGCTGCCACCACCGCTCCCCTCTTTCCCAGGGTGAGGCCACAAGGAAGGCTTGGAGAAGGCAGTGGAGCACCAGGGTAGCGCTGCAGATGAGACAAATCTACAATGAGCTCGGCACCCAAGCATGGTACGTGGCGTAGCTGAGGGTACGTTGCTGTGCTATCCTGTAAGCACATGAGCAAGAGCTCACCCAGATGCAATGCTGCCAAATTAAAGTGCCACCAAACCCAAGGTAAAAGCTTTTGCATGTCATAAGGGAGCCCTATGCCTACAAGATACCATTTAGGCCTACACTAGATTGGTTCACCAAGCACTTCAATCCCAGCTTCGGCTGCAAGCATAGAAATGACCAGCAGCACTGGGCATGGGTAATGCAGAGAGATCCTCCACAAATCTATGCCTTGTGGCATTTTTTGCACTTGTATAAAATGGACCCTTTCTGATCTGGCAGCATTTTACCCATCGTTAGCATGAGTGTTGAGGACTACAGCAGAGATCAAGTCAAGGAAGGATCACTTCCTCTTTCATGTGTTTAAGTTTCCCTCAGCTCTTTCTCATTCTCATCAAATAGCCTCTAGAATTCCAAGTTCTGCTCCACTTTAAGGAATCAAAATAAATACTTCATGGCTCATGATACTTTGCGGCTCATTTTCCAACAATTGCTGTAATGTTTTTTTGGTTTTTATTTTTGGTAATTGTTGAAAGCTGATGTTTCGAAATAATGGATAGACCAAAACATAAGCCTTAAAATAATTACTGCCATAGTAATGAACATGTTGCTAAAGTAGTGCTGGATTCAGCTGGTTTTAAGTGGTATGTGGTGCGCCTGCTCTGTCAGAATTACTCTTTGATTTTTATGTTGTTGCGCCAAAACATTAGGCCTTTCTATATGGTATGTGACATTAAAAAATGCATAGAAGACATAAACTCCTGTAGTCCAGTAACTGGACTTTCTTTTCATTCCCTGTTTTTTTTTTAGTCCCTCATCTCACTGTGCATGTCCAGTTAGACCAAATACGCGCATGGTTGGGCTCTAACCTCAGCTCCACCAGTGCAGCTTTGGCATGCTTCGTGCATCTTCCATGCCGTGGAGCAAGACTAGAGCCTCTCTTGTTTGCAAGGCGATACCAGCTAAGCGTTTGCGGTGTGTGGCAAACAGCTCCCAGCTTTAGGCCACCCTCCTGCTTGCCTTCACGGGTACTGTGCCCGGTGCCTTCTCCTTTTCAGCATGGAGCCTCTCCAGAAACACCCTGACATGTCACCATTCAGGTTTATTCATGAAATAGAGTAGTGGAACCTGCCTTATGGCAACCAGTGAATGCATCTATTTGACTTAGCCTATTTCTCCTCTCCCAGCCCTTATCTCTGGAAAGTATATTTCCAGTGAGGGCTAGTGTGCAGTGCATCTGATGTCCTGATAGTACATATTCTCATTAAGCAAATCCCAAGGATAACTCAGAAGCTAATGAGAATGGTTACAGATGCATTAACAAGGTCACTGATAAGAATATAGTCACAAATCACCTAATTAGGAGGGAAAAAAAAAAAATCCAGGCAAGCTCTTGTATATTTCTGTCTTACAGAAATAAGCAGCCAGCTGCCAGCAATTGTTCCTCTTTCCCCTACCTGGATGGGTGGCTGCCAGAAATATCTCTTGGAACCTGAGAATGGAGGAGGAGGAAACAGGAACTTCCAAATCCTGGCATTTTGGTCCAGTATGGCAATTCATTTGTGATTCTGGATGTAGCTCTTCAGGCCTTCTCCTCTAAGAGTTGCTCACATCCATCTGGTGTGAGGGTTTCCCTACTCCGCTTCCGAGTCAGTCACTTTCTGCACTCATTTTGTGCCAAAGGACACCAAAGGGAATGCAGCATTTGATACACTTGATGCAAAACCCACACGAACCAGGGGAGATATTTGTGTTTTTTTTCATCAATCCGTCATTTCCATTTGGTGGAACCCAAAAGTTATATGATTCTGTCATTCTACAGGAAATGCAAAGCTGGCATTATCCATTCTAATTTCATCAAAACCCCGACATTTCCACCAGGTCAAAAAAAAAAAAAATCATTCAACTGCATGAAAAGAAATTGCTTCAATTCAACCAAGAGTTTTCAGCTTAGCTAAGTCAGCACCTTTTGACAAAAAATGTGCCTTCAGTAAAGTTTTGATAAACTACAAAGAGATACAAAATAACTAAACGCCCTGCCTCTGCAGATGTAGTCTAAATACCTCCGTGTTGTTAAGTAGGCAGGAGGTTTACTCTACTAATAATGAGAATTTACCTGTTAGTATGTAAACTACTATGGTTTTGTTCTATTATGGGTTTATAATACAAATAAATTGCTAACTACTAATGACATAGTGTATGTGTAGCTACGATAATACGTATACACACACATAGAATACTATGAATTCTGAGCACGTATAATAGACATACAAATACGCCTAGATACAAAGCTCTTACATCAGTCATATTGAGCATGTTTATACAGAAACAGTACATATATGCTAACTCTTTCTAGTAGAGGACAATGAAAACAAAGATACTGTACAACAACAATACGGCCTTAAAATAGATATCTAGCCTCCTCTCTGTTAATATTCTCTAAATGCTGCTCACACTTGGTACAGCAAAGCTCCCCACCTTCCCCCATCACGAGAGGCAACTTCATTCGCTCGTGGCACTTTCAAGGTTACTCGCTGCCTGAACAAATGACACCTGTGCTATCTTTTCCTAACTTCAAGAGAAATCACCTCGTCCTTCATGTTCAGTGCACAAATGTGTGTGCACTAATAAATAAAAACACTGCGCATTCAGACAGCGTCCTTCACAGAAGCGCTTTCCAATCCAGCCAAATTAATAGCAACATCAAACAAAAACCCGGCCAGCTGGGATATAAAAGCTAAAACCCACATTGGCTGCCTGAATGTGAAAAGGAATCGAGGTAGGGAATGAACATGGAGGATTTACTCACACGTTTCTGACACATCTAAGTGGAGATCACTTATAGCCTGGTAGCCAACCTCACGGACAGCTGTGGTGGAAGGACGTCTTTTTTGGGTGCTCTGGTACCCAAACACTCACAGGGCATCATATGCACTGTGGGCTTGCTGGTGGCAGGGAGTCCCACTGAGAGGAAGAGGTTGTCTCGCCCCTTGGGTACTCGGTGACACAGACACTGCCCTGGAGGGAGGTTGAGCCTTGTCTTAAGCAGCTCTCAGGACCTGCCTAGGAGGCAGGGCGGGGAATGGAACAGGGATGATGCCCTCAGGAGACACATAATGAACCATTTGCTGAAGTCTGCTGAGGTCCACAGGGGTAGATCCTCAAGACTTTCAACTTCACGTATGAAGTGACCAGCTCATATTTGCTATCAGCATCTTAGAGTCTTTGGCAGACCATAGCCCTAAGGGCCTGTAAGTACAGACAGGAGCTGACCCAGGTTTAGGTCTGCCCCTGTTGCTGGTTGCAAGAGAACTTTAATACAATAGGAAAAGGAACCAATTCAATGTTAACAGTGCTTCAGAGCCACAGTCCTGATTGTAATGGAAAGAAATCAGTAGTCTAAGAAGAAAAATGGGTATTTTTTCCATTTTCAAAGATCTTGATGCCTCTTGGATGTGCTGTGCATTTTAACTACTGAGTACACTATTTAGCCTGAATGATTGTGGAACAAAAGATTACCTTCAGAAAAATCATGTTTGTTTTGAATGCCAAGTGCCACAGTTGGTGCTGCACAGAATTACAATGCCTTAGTGGAATCGCAACAGCCAGAAGTCTCCGCTGCAGCAAAGAACTTGATGATAAATAAAGAAACAAGGTGGCCAGCCCAAGACCCCAAGTGGAGCCCATCAAAAGGTATGAGAGACAAGTGAAACAATGAAACGGTACCTTGAGAAAATATTAACATAAATAATGAACCTAACTGGGGGAACAGCTTGAGTGTGTTTGGGTGCTGGTCTTGAATGCCCCTCTCTCCACCCTCACTGACAGAAGATAATACAAGATTTTAAAGCTGTAGAAAACACACACCCAACCCGTTACCTGGCTTTTCCAGTCAGCTTCCCAGTTTCAGCAGCAGCTGCTGGCTGAGGGCAGCCTGCCTTTGGGGACAGGGAGGAGAGGACAGAGTGAAGGAGGCAGCAGCTCCCAGGGACCTGCAGTTCACAGGGAATGAATGAGTCAGCAACAACTTGCTTGGGAGACTCTGAGACACCGGGCATATGCATAAATAACTGTTAAATTAAAATTAAAGGATGAAATAAAGTAGGAAGTTCATCAGTGCAGAACAGGACAAGGAATGAACAATCATGCCTGACAGCCATGGATTTGTAGAAACTTTGCCAGCTGGTACTCTGTTACTTCTATGGGCTTGCACCCATGTGCCTTCATAGCTACCGTGCAGCTCACAGCCAGGGATGCCCCATTTACTCTCTATTTTTAAGAAAACTGAAGTGTATTTAGAGGATGAGGGTCCTATTGATTTTGTTAGTGACAGAAAATGCCAAACACTCTATTTTGGGGGTTGGGAAAAATAACACTATTGTATACTGCAAAATTCAGACTGTGATCTAAGCATCCTTTCCTCTTGTTATCAAAGTCAGCATATGTGTCTTGATGGTTTCTGTAAGGGCTACATAACCAAAAAATACAAAGCTTTCACCTGGATGTGGAATACAGATGTGTAAGCCAACCAGAAAGTCTTCAGGCTCTTTTTTTGTTTGTTTGTTTAAGGACAGATATTTTGAACGTTAACTAGAAGACTAGTAGAAAGAAGAACTCTGTCTTTCAGCTGGCATGCAAGAGAAATTACATATTCTGATGCAATCTGCTTTCCCAACTTGCACAGTTCTAGTTAATCAAGTAGAAAATAAACAATAATAATTACAAATTGCAATTAGAACATTAACCTTTCCCACTTACTGCTTTCACTCTTCCTAAAACAGTGCAGGAGAGGTGTGGCCACTTATTTATTTCAACACACACCTTACAGTTTGAAGGACAGAATATGATTTGCTACTGGCTCCAAAGGAAAAAGAATACTGTAAATTGGTAAGATCTTGCCAGCAGGAACTATTTCAGACTGCACATTAACCTTAGGCCTGCAAAATGGTCGTTAAAAAAAAGGATGTCATGTTCTTCATGTGTAAAGAACGCCCTATTCTTCAAATTGAATTACATTTATTTTCACAAAGAGGTCAATATTTTATCATCATTTGCCACATTTAGCTTTCTCAGAATGAAAATAGGTAAAATAGAAAATCTTCTAATTGTCATAGATCTAGCGCAAAGCTACAATGGCTGTATGTCACCTTGATAAGCAGCTTATCCAGTACAAGAGAGCTGTGTTCACAAATTAATGTAAATTATGTGAAAGTACCTAAGAGTGGAACACGGGGCTATTATTCACTGAGAAGAGTGACTCACAGTATTGCCACTGGAGTAGAGCGCAGGGCTGTGCTCTTCAAAATCCCAGCTTCGGCTTCGTTTCGTGAAATATTGTAATTCCATCTTCTAATGAAAGTAGCTTTGGCCTTCAATTCATCAGTCTCGCTGCACTGAAGATTTATCAAATACAATTTGAATTAATATTTTATTCCCCATTGTAGCCCGCGGTCCTTTGCCTCTAGCAGTGGCCAGGCCCGGGCGACACGTGCAGCAGCTGGCTCCTGCAGGCAACCCCCTGCCTAGGCCGCGGGGCCACCATGCCATGTGAAGGCAGAGCTCCTGAGGGCCGCCTAGGCTGTAGGGAGGGCCCCTTGTCCATTTGATAGCCCTGTGGCAGGGCACACGCAGGATACTGCTCACAGGGACCACAAGACCCTGGGTCACGTCCACCCCGAAGTCATCTTGCCCACTGGTACAGCCAGTCAGAGCTCCCTGGGGAACACATAGCGCTTGCTGGTCGCCAGCCATGAGGCATCTCACAAGCTTTTGTGCAAGCCCCTCACATGCTAACACATGACCAAATGAGTCTGGGGGAGTTTTGTATCCAGAGGAGCTTGACCCAGGGCTTGCCATGACTGCACAGGGCCTTCTGCCCACAGAGCACCAGGCTCAAATTTTGTCCAACACAAGCTGCATGTTGGAAGAGCTCTTCCAAGCACTAGGCCTCCAGATCATTGCCAGGTGATCATCCAGAGAGCTAAATAAACCAAGATTATTTCTGTCTAACACATTACTAATTCCATGTGGTATCTCATTTTGTTTTTCAATTTTGCTTTTCTTTTTCCCCTGAATTATAAGAACAATTGGAAAATGCTCTGATCACAGTGAAGCCATGCTTTGCAGGCAGTTTGTTACTTGTGTTCCAGTTGTCACTTACTAAAATAGACCTGCCATAGAGCATTGCCAGTGCATAACATGCTCCAAAGCTGCAAGTGATGCTCTTCCCCCCTGGTGTTTAGAAATTGGCCAGCAGCTGGAAATCTGCTGGCTTTTCTCTCAAACTGAATGCAGAATTTAACTGTGAATGGGATAGTGTTTACTAAACATAATTTTTCATGATCCAATGAGAAAAGCAAGCTCTAAACCAGTATATTCCAGCAAAAAAATATGTAGGCTATTCATACTTGTATCTTCTACCCCAGATAAGAAGTACTTTTGCGTTGCTCTCAGTGTTTAATACATCTACTTTTATTTTAGTATCCAGCTCCGACCTGTCCACAGCTCCTTCATGGAGCAGATGCAGATCAGCCCTAGCCTGTACCTCATGTTTTGTTCCCGGCCAGGCCTCGCCTCTGTTGCTGCACTTGGATATGTCGATTAACAGGTCAAGAGGCTTCTTTTGTAATAACTCTTGTCCACCACACAGCACTTTTGTGCCTCCTCAGCTCTCCCATCTTGCCTACCTTTTTAATTTCTGCAGTAGCATATTTAATTTTAACTTCCTATGATTCAACCATGAAAAAGCACTTTACAGAATAGCCTGGAAGACAGACATTTCGCAAAATAAAAAGCTGAAGTGCATTTCTCAGGGAACAAAAATATGTTCAAAGATGGCATGGTCTCTATTTAAGCTATTTACCATTTTTGAAATGCTTTTTCCTCTGCGGCAAAAACTTCACCCACTCCTGTATTGCAGCCCACGGCCACTGTGAATAGTTCAGAGCACCCACACATACATTCAGCTTCCACAGGTCTAATCACAGAGTCCTGTGATTTTCAGATCAGCCAGGATGAAAAAATAATAATAAAAAAATATTAAAAATAACCACAGTTGATTCAGACTCCTGCAAATTTCCAGGTGGTTCTGCAGAAGTTGAGCCACTGAGCTGTGGGATGTGGGATAAGCACTGCCACAGAGACCTCGTACCGCACCTCCTTGGCATCGACTGCTGGGGTTTTCCAGGCTTTGATCTCTGCATACAAATCCTCTGCAATATCTCTGTGAAGGGCCAACACCAAAGAACCCGGCTTGTTATTTCAGCTTTATATCCTAAACTTATCTTATCTTTTTACCAACGAATGTAATTACAGACAAATCGGCTCTGAAAGTAATGGCAATCATGCTGTTGCTGGAGGTGGGGG
>VXAA01001497.1:1255372-1278424 GCA_013399115.1 Anseranas semipalmata | reverse complement strand
GACAGGAGAGATCTTTAAGAAATATATTTGAGAAACATACTCCTGGGCTGTGGCTACCACATCTTTTCCTGCGTGGGAACCAAGCCTAGAAGATGTCCTCTGTTTTTGCCCTTGAAAACAGTGAGTCAAGGGAAGGAAATTTCAATTAACTAGACAGCAGAAAGGGAAGTTTCTGGAAAATTCTTCTGAGAGTTATGAAAATAGATCATTATCTTTCTCTTCTTTGTTACTAGGCACTGTCTGCATTGATGTGGCCATATAATAAAATCGACCAGGAACATAAATCCGCACTAAAAGAACCCAGGAATTCAGAGCAAATCAAGTGAAGACCCTTTGCCAAAAATGAGGGGATTGGGAGAGGATTCAAAAAAGTTAAAACTGTTCATCTTGGCTTTTTAAATAAAACATTTTGTTTTAGTCCTTTTGTATTTTCACCTAGAAATAACATTTTTGTTTTAATGTAACTCTGAAACTGGAGCCACAAAATAGTCTAACAACCCCCAGACTTCACAGAGCAGGTTTCAAACAAAAGGCCTTGTTTGGACACTTTTTTTTTTTTTTTTTTTTTTTTTTTTTTCTTCATTTTAAGCAGAGAGAAAGAGAGAGAAGGTGCAACAGAACTATTTTCCCCTCCAAATTTCTGGCTCAGCTACTAATCCCATCCCCCCAAGTTCCTTGCTCAGCTCAACTTCTGACATTTCATTTTTAAAAGTTGAGAAATAAAATGAGAAATTGAAAATTCATGGAAAATTAGGCTGCCTGTTTGACTAATGCAAACATTCACATTCAAAATACTGGCATTGATCAGCATATCAATTTGTTCCTGACACCGAGGTTAGTATTTGAAACAATTGTACCTCCCCCACTTGCTTGCAATTCAAATGCAGAGTGTGTCATACCTCTGCACACTTGTTCTCCTGTATGGGCTGAAAAGGATGAGCAACAGTATTCTTATGAGTCAGTGCGTTCCCAGGAGAGCCTTCAACCAGCGTTATAAAGGTAGTAGTTTTGTTAATTCAGTCTCATGAGTATTTGCCTTCAGCCACTAATGATGATAGAATAAGCCATTATTTTCATATTTTAGGAAATCCATGTTTCGTATCATCAATGGAGTCAGTTTTTGGAAGGAGTTTGTCCAATCTGGTATTCACCAGGACCAATTTCCTCTGCTGGTTTTGCATCCTCACCTACGTGGCTGGTTTGGCTCTCTCTCATGATGCAGCTGAGAGTAATTCAGCTGGCTGCTGTTACTAACATGGGATCACAGTAGGCTTGTATTTGTAAATGGTAACTCACTGGTGCCTGGACAAAGATTATGCTATTTCTGCTATTAAGGATATTTCCATGGCACAATGCAATTTGTGTGGCAGCAGCTGAGACACAGCAGTGAGGTAGTCCTAAGAACAGAGCTTGCTGCCCAGGCTAGGCTATCCCTCTGGCAGCACTAGCTGGGTTACCTCTATGGCTTGTGCCCTGCAAATCTTTAAAAGTTAAGGTCCAATATTCACCAGCATTAAAGGAGTAGGCATTAGTTTGTACAAGCTGCGAAACTGGCCTTCACCATGTAAGTGATGACACATACCAGATGCTGTGGAGAAACAATAGATGTGCCCAACCCTTTATGAAGAACCTCAGATTTTAAAATCCTCGACAGATAGAGATGACTCCAAAGAAGACAACGCACATAATGTTTTAAGCTCTCAGGTATTCCAGTGGTAGGTGATAATTTTATTTTAGCTTCATCTGTCAGCATTAGTTAATTCTAATGCTAAGGAATGTCACTTGCATTCCTCAGTTATAAGGAAAGGGATGTCTCACACCATGCTGTGCTACTCTTTTCTAGTTGAGCTCTCAGGTAATGTTGAATGTATATTTTGTATTTAAAAGCTTTTCTATACACGTAAGGGGTAGGAGTGTGTGTTCCTCTTCAAAACAGATTTAATTTGTTCCCATGGCTGGTGCAGCTGAGAGCAGATAGATGCATCTAGCTCAACTTGTCATATAATAGTAAAAAGTTTGTGAGCTATTTGCTCCCTGCAAAATTATTCCAAGAAGTTACACAAAAGTAAGAAAAAGACAGAAAATAAGAATGTGTAGTTAACAAAGTACATCAAAGTTGGAGTTGGCTCTGTCTGCTTGCTTTATGACATGTCCAAGGGCTGCTAGAGCTGATTTTAGGAGATGTCTGGTAGTCAGCATCAGAAACTAATGCTGGGATGACTTTTTGGAGTCACATCCTCAAATGTTTCCTCTCCACAACCCATTTACGGTGACAAAAGAGACAGCAAATCCTTTCATTTCAACAAATTCTGGCTTCAGCACTGCTATCTCAGCAGGATGTGAAGACAAGATAAAAAAGCCAGCAGTGACTCTGCCTGCAGATGGGTCAAAGGAATTTTTCATGAAAACAACTATCATTTCATCCCTAAGATGGAGTTCAATGACTGCAGCACAGTCAGGTCCCAAGCTATTACACGTGTAAGTAAACAGCTCAGAGGTTAATATACAGCAGAGAGAATCTGTTTGTTTTTTTCCCTTATTTTATACAAGTTTTCCAGCTGAAAAGGGATTCAGGAGCGTGCCAGTACAGAAACACAGCACGGACTGGACTTCTGATGCAAATTTCTTTCTTGTAACCTTTCCCTGTGGTTTAATCCTCAGGAGGGCAAGACAAATAAGATGCAAGATTTAGATTTTGTAAGACCTGCCATCACCATTTCCTCCAGAATAATTCATCCAGAGCGATTAGGGTACAGCAACCAGCACTGCACTAAAGTAATGTGTAGAAACATGGGGCTGACCCAGGCTTTCCCACAGCAGTAAAAAGAGATCAAACAGGAGCCTAACAAAAAAAGCCATGTTTCAACAGAGGTAAGTTTCAGAAAACAGGCTCGAAATTAGATAAGTGAAATCCCGGCTCTTGATAGGTGAAGGTGAAAAATTCAGAGACTCGGGGTTGAGCACTTGAGACAAAAGTGCTGAATCCCGGTGCTGCTGCATGCCCTCAGCACCGACACCACCCAAGACTAGCAGAAGAGGCTGCTGGCACTGGCTGCGTGAGCTGCCTGTGAGCAGCCCCCGCTGAACAGCCCAAGAAGTGCGATATTTTATCAGAGTGGTGCGGAGGAGCGAGCAAGGTCTGCCTGCTGGCACCCTCCAGCAGGCAGCTCATGGTGGTCCCCTGACTCCCAGGGTCAGTGCAGCAACCAGAAGGCAGTTGTCAAGGGTCTTGCAGGACTTCTGCATTTCAAGTACCCTGTGCCTAGGACTGCATATCCAAGGCATAGGAGGGGCAGGTTGCCTACCCTTTTCTGACCTTTTTTCCCCTCTGAGGATAGCTTACGGCATCAGAAGGGAACAGAAATCGTTTTCACCAGGGAATTCCAGCCAACTGTGAGCGAGGACATGTACCTGGAAAGGGATTTCAGATACACACTGAAGTGAAGATGACCTAGCCTGCTGTGCCATCAGACATGTGGGAACTCTCTCTGAAGGGCCTATCTGTAAAGGTGGCAGCATGTCAGTCTCCTCACTCCTCCCTTTCGCAGTAGAGCCTCCACAAGGATGGCAATTAGTCCAGGACAACACGCTCATGTATCGAGAGCGCAAATATCTTCACTTAACTGAAGCAAAGTGTCTTTGCTTTAGAACAAGCTACATTGTAATAACAATCTGTTCAGGACCAGCCTAGGCTGGTTCTGCACCAAAAGCGATCTGGAGAGACAGAGGTAAAACTGAAGCTATATTCCCAAAGATGCAATGCAAAAGTATTTTTCCGGATCGTGGGAGTGGAGGTCTTAGACTGAAGAGTTTTTCATCTGCAAAGGCTTCTCTGCATCACCAAAGAGGAGCATTTTAACCTACTTATCCAAACACAGACAACAGAGTAGGGGAATTATTACCTTAATGCATGGATGTGTTGCCAGTATTTTGCATGTATTATTAAAAGGCCAAGAAAACTGCTCTTCATCAATTTCTACATGTCAACAGGAAGTGTGGTTCTGTCAGTGAACTAAACAAAAAAATTATTCCTTGTTTCAAACAGAATAATTTATTACATGATTGCATTGCAGAGACTTCTGTTACAATCTTTTGTGATCTTTGAGCATTCATAGCAAGTTTTCAGTTTGAGAACTGCAGTAACTTGCACATTTACTAATTAATCAACTTACACAAATTACTGCACCTTGATTCCCTTAAGAGGAATAGAAGAAAGGAGCAGCAGCTATTTTTGCATCACAGTGGCTCAGACATATTTCTCTACTTGTGGAGCTATTTCTATTTACCACAGTGCATTCACACCTTTTCTTTTCAAAGCTAGGTCCCAGAAAAGTGCTCTTCCAGTTGAACAAGCACTCTGCAAATTTTCTATGTAAGCTTCAGAGAGGATATCTAAGAGTCACACAGCTAAAGTGCCTGGCCTTGAATACTTTAAAAACAGAGGTTTCTACATATGTCAAAATACAAACTATTCAGCCAGGAATTGTTGGCATCAAAACAAGAGCCTTGGTCCTACTAATCTAGTGTTTGCACCTGGAGAAAGAAATACTGAAAGAAATTTGAAGACCACCAGCAACATGGAAAAAACAAATGAGCCTATGTGGATACCTTGAAGTAGCTCAAGGAAAAGAGACGTGACCTTGTTTGAGGAAAAGTGTTGATATGGTGGGAAGAGAGTGAATTTGGACAGACAGTTCAAGTCAACAAGATATCAGTGCACTTCCCTTTGGCCATGTGGGCAGTGCCCCAACCCCCTACTTCTTCCCTCACTTAGAACTACAATTAAATACTCACTTTTCTCTTCCTCTGTTGACTTCTGTTTGCAGCCTGATGTCCAGGTGCTTGGTCTGTACCTCAGCAGAGGATGCTGCGCTGCCAGGGCTCCTCTCCTGCAGCCCATGGGGTGTCTGGCCCTGCACAGGGTGAGAACCCTCCTGCTGCACCCACTGCCAGTGCGGTTCTTCTGCCTGGTGAGGACAGCAACACTTACTGCTCTGACTTTCAAAATTAAGAGAAATGACATAGAGAAGGCATGTTGCATGACACACCATGGGTGACGGGGCTGGAGACACTCGCCTGGGAGGTGGCTCTCCATGCCAAGGAGGACCATCAAGGGACTGTGGCCCATGGAGGACCCATGGCGGGCAGAGGAGCAGTAAGTGGCGTGGGTCAGCAGAGAGAAACTGCTATGCACTGACCGCAACCTCCTGTGTCACCTGCCACCTCACCCAAGGGACTGGGGGGACTGAGAGAAACATGCAGCGAATGTGAGGGGAGTGGAGACCAGGAAAGGGGGAGGAGAGACCCTGGACTGAAGTTGAGCCTGGGGAAGGGGGAGGAAAGGCATTTCCCTAAGTGTTTGTTTTATTGCTTGTCTTCTATTTTTCCCCTCAATACCCGAATCAGTAATTAAATGTTTATGCTAATTGGCAATGAATTAAATTAAATTAAATTCCCTGAGTCAAGACTGTTTTGCCTGTGAGAAGAGGTCTTCATTTACTTGACATTTTCACACAGCTCTGGGCTGCTGGTTTTTTTTTTTTTCATTTGTTTGTTTTAAACAAAGGGCAAATGCAACAGTGTTCAAGCCTGCTTCTGAAAGACTGAGCGTGAAAAGAGGCTGCCACTGTTGTAATGTTTCATACAGTCTTGTTCCTGACCAGGAGAAAACAGCGACTTACCTGCGCATAAACTCCAGCTCCGCAGGATGCACCACCCACACACCGTCAGTATGCATTTAGGAAATCCAACCTTCTCAAGAAGCCTTCACAAACCATGCAGTCACAGCATGATGCTAGGTGCATGTACAGTGCTGGGACCTGTCGCAACCAATGACACGTACTGCCGACAGAAAGCTGATAGTGACAAATTCATCCGTAATGCATATGATAAGGCCCAAAGGAACTTTTTACTCCTGAAAAAAAAAAAAAATATACGGCTTTGGGCAAAACACTATCCTCTTCATAGCTCCAGAGGAACTAATACCTACCTGACAAAAGGCTTACAAAATCTTCCACGTGGGGTCAGGAGAGTCTAGTTTTTCAATCAGTTTTTTGATATTTGCAATGTAGGCAAAGTCCTAGGCCATTGGGTTAAGAGTTAGAAAAATAACAGAAAAATTTCTTAATCTGTTTTCGAAATCTTTAAGTGTTTTGTGCAACAGGGAAACCAGGAACAAGGGAGCCCCAGCAGCCTGTCCATCAGCACGTTCAAGTCCCTTGGGTGGGACCAGGGTTCATGGGTGTGGAGGATAACAGAACTATGCAGGGCATGCATTCATGGTTTGTCATTAGCACCTTAATACTGGCTTAAAACTGAAGCTATGTTGTTCTCAATTAACTATTACATTAATATTTTTAAAAATCTGGAATACACCAAGGGCCGTATACAGTTCTCCATTAGCTGAAATCCAGTTTCATTTCCAAAATTTGCAGTGACACTGAGCTATTCTGGGTGTACTCCAGAGGGAATTGAAGAAAGGTGGAAAACCAGACAACACATTGTCAGATTAAATATATGCAATTTGAACTGTTTCCAAATGCTGCTAGGTACTGAGTTGAGTACATCAATTCAGAAGAGACACCAGTGCATTATAATAGACAATTTAGTGACAATCTCTGGACAATCTGTCAGCAGCCAAAACCAAACAAAAAATCTAAAAGGAAACAAAATGTTACAGAAAAAGGTAGAATAGCATTGTACTAATAAGTAGCTCACTGTAGAAGTCATGTTTATTGTGAGAAAAACAGCTAGGGCAGAATTTGAAGGTATCGCTAGAGAACTGTATGACCCCCACAATATTCTTTGATGACTTAGACCATCTGTTTAAAGCTCCACCCCAGTAGCTACTATATCTGAGTTTAAAGGCTGACCATATAAAAGAACAGTCTTGTTTGGGAGGGGTAGCTGTCAGCACACAAAGCACGTAAGTGCCGTCGTCTTCAGTGATCTGTAAAGGACCAACGCTGCCTTGAAATTTTTTTCTACTGAGGCCTGTGGGCCTCAAGAGGGTTCAGGGATGCTGACAGAGGAGATGTGGGAAAGGTACTTAGAGAGGCACTGTCTTTGTCATGCCTCACCCATGAAAGTAATGGCTGTGGAGAAGGTTCAGCCATCTGCCTGCTAAGTTAGTCGTTGGTTACAGTCCTTAGGCCAAGGGAGATGTGACAAAGGCTTACAGGGTTTGAATCCTGTCTAGCATGAGTCCTGTTTAACATTTTCATGAATGATATGGAAAAGATGATTAATATGCTTGTGACATTTACAGATGCTGATTAAGTAGACAATGAAGCAAGAAGCTAATACCCAGGTGAAAGACAGTAAGAAGATTAATGGCAAGGCATACATACATAGTCAACGTACACATGCATATGTGTGTGACCACATCTGCTTCCAAACATAGTAAAGGGAATGACTTTCTGAATGGCTGTTTTTATTGACATTGGGCCCACTCTGTTGAACAGACGAATGAAAACACTTTTCCATCGAACACAGCCACCTAACATGGCAATGCTGTTGATCCGCTTCGCTGTCTATTACTGCAAAGGCGACTGCAGAACAGATTCCTTATAAATTTGATTCCTCATCTTCTGTTCTAGCATTTGCACATCTATGTTCTATGAAAGTATTTCAGGCAAATTTCAAATAGAAAAGCATGAATTAAAAAGGCACATTAGCTCGGGGAGCATGTAAGCTCTTTGTACCCGAGAAAACAAAACTTCAGTTTGAGGCACGTCCTGGAAATGGCATTGTGAGAGAGGATGGAGTGAAAGGGTGCGATTACTCCATGTAACAACACTTGCAGCAGCTATCAGGGAGCTCGCTCTCTTTTCCAGACAAACAAGCTCAAAGCTTTCAAGTCCTCCTTTCTCTCTGACTGGCTTCCCCGTGGGGCTCCCAGTTGGACGTGATGGCAGGGGAACAGCAGCTGAGGCATTAACACCTTCCCACCTGCTTGCAGCCAGCAGGAAAGCTATTTTCTTTGCCAATTACTCTGTGACCTGTGAAAAAAAGTTTTTCATCTTTCACTTCTGAACACCAGGAGCCAGAGTTGCTCACAGTCAGTGCGGGGATAACCGCTGAATTACTGCTCGCTTTCCATTATGCCAAACGGGCAAGCTTTCCTTTGAAATAACATCTCTCCTCCTTTCACAGGCTGTTTGTATAATCCTTCCCTGACCCACGGACCAGCACCCAGGGCTCAGGCCCCTGCAGGCCACCTGCAGTAGGACCACGCATGGTCCTGGCACGGTGGTTCCTGCGGTGGTGGCGGATGGGACACATCTGCCTAGGTGGGTGCCCTGGCAGGCGGTGGGAGAGGGCTGTCAGCACCGGGATGTCCTGAGGGCACATACGAGGGTGGCACCCTGAGGGTGCAGCAGCGGTCATGGTATTTCTCAGTAGGAGAGCAGGAAACCGAAGGACGAACCCTGTGTTGAGCACGTGGGGCCTGAGAGAGCTGCCCGCCCAGCTGAACCGCTGCCTGCAAGTCTCGGCCTCACAGCTGCTGAGCGGGGCCTTGCCCTTGGCCTCCACGCAGCTCCCGGCTCTCAGGCCCTCCCCGGCTCTTTGGCATCTGCCAGGTGCCTGCACACACACAGGGACGTGGGAGGGCAATGGGGTCACCTCCAGGGGGCAGGGACAACTACCAGGAACATTGATCTACGCTGTGCACTCGCTGCCCCACTTTTTACGCTCTGATGCGCTATACCCAGGAAGCCCTGATAAGCTGAAGGTGTCTTGCAGGTTTGACTGGGGGAAGAATTTTGCCTCCTGACCATTAAAGCTAATTGCATTTATGTTTGTTTTTGTTTTTTCCTTTTTCAGATGCATCAAGATGCAGACAAGATGCTCTCTAAGGGAAACCAGCAACCCTTGCACACACACACAAGTTCAGAATGGGTTGTACAAGTTGCTTTGAAGGATTTGTTCTATTTAAATCTGTCTACTTATAAACCCAGCTATGTATTTTAGGTGTTGGCCTTCCCTGTGACAAGCCAGCCCCCAGTTTATGGGGGACAAGTGAATCATTCAACCCCACTGGGTCCGAGCCAGAAACTCCTGGTACCAGTATGTATGCTACTGGTCTCCTGCTTCTCCCCCATCCCTCCTCTCTTGGGCTGTTCCCCTGGTGCCCTCTCTGCGATGTATCCCCTGTGCAAAACAGCAAATGTAGGACGAGAATACACAGCTCTGCATTTAGCCAGGTGGCAAAGCCAGCTGGCATGGTACCCTGCCTGCAAACCCAGGGTCATATAGCATGCTGGATGCCCTATAGTACATCCTTTCTCACATCATAATTCTATTGTGTTATAAATACAAAGAAGAGCCTGCAATACCCTGAGCATCATTGCTGCAGAAAAACATCTTGGCCTAATGAAGGTCATTCAAACTTTTATTAGATGGGCACATTCAGCTTTGCAAGAAAGGCTGCCAGTTTGATTTTAAGAAGCAGAATTAGTGTGACTTTGCTAGCCTATTTTCAATGTATCACAGCTCCTGGGAACAGAAAGACATGTCAGTGTGGCACTCTCATAGCCCATTGGGTGTCAAACAGCTTCCAGCTTCTTTCAGAAGCCAAGAAAAAAAAGGAAAACACCATCCATTAGCAAAGAAACCTCTGATAGCATCCATCCCTCTCTAATAGTATCAGATTGTGGTAGACAAAAGCCCAAACCTTTGCTCTGGCAATACGTGCAATTGCTGGAAAGTCTTCGTGTGCATGTATATCCAAGGCTTGGCCTTCCAGGTGCCAGTGACAGGAAGGACACGAGGTGAACAGATGGACAGAAACACTGGGGGAACACCACCTCAGACAGCAGGAGTCACAGCTCTCCACCAGCCACCGCTGAGGGCGTCTGTGCCTCCAGGCATCGCTGCCTGCTGACCTTACTTCTCTACCAAGGCTCAGCACACCTGCAGCAAAGCAGGGCATGTCCCTCACCCCAGCCACTGGCACCTTCTCCATCACCACACTGCACCAACCATGCTGGCCGGGTAGAACCAGAGCAGCTGCCTGCTGCTGGAAGGGAAGGGCAGGCATTGTGTTCGAGTGAATACATTTGAACCAAAGTGTCCCAGCCCAAGTCCAGTACCTCATTTCTGATATAATGCTAGGGTGCCTCATGGGGATTTGTGTTTCGCTTTCCTCTACCTGCAATCCACGACGCACTGCGAGCTCTGTGCTCCCGCGACAGTCAGACCCCGACTGCAGGAGCTGCATCTTTGTGGTGCAGCCTCAGGAACAAATGTCTTGGCTTCGCCTGGGTACGTAAAAAAAACAGTCCAGGAGTGATATCTTCTCCTACCACTGTGAAGTGGTACACCATCTCCACCACTGAAGTTTGTGAATGAAACCCCTAAAAGGGAAATATTTCTCATTTAAGGATAACACGTAACACAGTTGAAGGCCTTCTCTGCTGTGGGAGTTATGGTTCTTCACCTCTGTTTGAACACTGAATGGTCCTGGGAGATGCCCAGCACCCCAGAACTGTGGCAGTTCCCCACCTCTCAGAACTGCGGCGTGCCGCATTTCCATCCCTCCTTAAGGAGGGATGCTTCTCATCCATGCAGCGCCCATCAGGCTGTGTGGAACTTGGTCAGTCCGGCACTTGCAGGTCAGCCTGACCAAAAACAAGTAGAGATGAATGACTCAAGGAAAAAGGAATAAACTTAAGCTGTTCAGATACAAAACATTGCCTGAACTGGATCTGGACACATTTCTTTGGGTACCTCTGAGATCCAGGAGCCTAGCAGGCAGTGATTCAAGCAAGCAGGAGATAGAAAACAAAAGCATATATCATGTTTAGTATAGCGGATGCCAAACAACATGCTGTCCATATGAAAAATTTTCTGGAAGAGCACGAGAAAAGTTTACTCTTTAGGAGGACTTGAGAAGACTCATACATACTGTCTGTGACCCAGAACCTTGCTTGAGCTTTTCGAGCAGGCCACAGAGTCGGGATACAGGTCATTCACCTTGCACTGCCATTGGATTGGTCTGGGGCATATCAATTGGCATCCATCCATGCCTTTTCATTCCCCTACAAAACAGATAGTGACCTAGCATGTGCCATAGCATTGGGAAACTGAAGGGATGTTACCAGGTCTTTTTAGGACCAAAACTCAGATTTTCTTTTTTTAAAAAAAAGTTCAGTTCTTCTTAAAGACTTACAAATAGAAATGTTGTTCTAAGTGGTACAATAAAGCCCAGGACACATGTAGCTTTCCATTTACATATCTATACAAGTTATACGCAAACATGAAGCACACAGATTTGTGTTATTTTCTGAGCTGAGAGTCATAGAAAAAGTGAGTGTAATAATTGGCACAAGGAAAGTTGAATGAATTTCTGAATTTCATGAAGGCCTTCCTGTGTTAATGATACTGTCAGCAGCAAAAGGCCACGCTTTAGCGTGCCAATGCTTCTCTGTGTTACCAGAGACACCCTCCCGCCTACAAGACCTTTCAGAGGAGCAGGGTCCTCTCCTATGGCCCCACCAGGTGTCAGGGTAAACACTGCAAGCCATTTGCTCAGCCCAGGAGAACACAACTTGCACGTGAAGTGTGTGCTTCATCAGACGATCACTGAAGCCAAATAAGCTCATGGGACAAACTGTCCACATTCCCAGGAAGCAGTGGGCTTCCAAAATGGACTGCTGAGGCTGACTGGGCCCAAATCTTTCCTAGCAGTAAAAATATATTACAGCTCTGTTAAGCCAGGTTGCCAGCTTCTGCAAAGGTTAACACCTTGCTGCCTTCTACTGCATTGAATGGGCTCATGACTGCACACAATTGCTTGTAGGGTGAGCAGGCAAGTTAATTTCACCTGTGGATATTCCTGCAAAAGGTGACCATAGTGTCTGGCCGGTGGGTAGGAGTCACCCCAAAGAAACCAGTGAAGCTGCTCAACATTTTAACTCTGGCTTGGTTGTCTCAAGGCTTTTGCTTGCTTCCTCAGGCATGAATGCTGTCGCACCTACTTTTTTATGAGTCAGGAGATGAGGTGCATCTGGCTGTAGTGAAATTGATAGGAGAAATAAAGGACTCTCCTTCAAGCCTAGCTAAATGCCAGGCTGTTTATACAAAAGTGCAACCTGCAATATGCTCACTACGCAGCCCTTACAGGCACATAGAAATCGGGCAGCAAAAACAAACAAACAAACAAACAAACAAACAAAAAAACCAATAAAGTTATATAGCTTGCCAGGTAGCATTAAAAAAAGCATACAAGAAGCTGGGTTTAGTCATAATTTAGCATTGAAAACAACATTACAGAGAAGGTATTATCTTGGGCTCTGGAAGAGGTGGGATCTAGTGCAGGCCTTTTGCAAGCTTTCACAATAGATGTGATTATTATAATCCCTGCAGAAACAACATTTACACATCCAGATCAGGTGCCCCAGCTGTGCTAGATGCTGTAACAGACCCCAGAGCACCGGAGAACATAACCACCTCCAAGGTGTCTTTCTCCATTCCTCTTTGACTGCATGCAGCAGACTGGTGGTTAGGCCAGGATCTGCTGAAGTCCTTGCTGTACATTGTCACTGGTGGCATCACTAGATGGCCCTGTTAGATTGTCTAATTCTTCTGAGCAAGGTTTTAATCTTCAAAAAAATATTGCATTGTAAGGGATTGGAGGTTTGTTTTTTTTTTTGTTTAGTTGTTTGTTTGTTTGTTTTTAATAAAAAAAAAGTCTTACTTGGAGAGAAATTGTGGCATGAAGATGGGAGCCTGCCCTCAGGTTTATTCCCTGTATTTAGAAAGAAAACATGTGAAACCATAACTGTGCTCATAGGATGAGCTTTCTTTGAGAAGGGGTTTCTTTGTACACTGCTTGAGATGACCTTTGCTCTAAAGCTAGGAAATGCATATAAATAAAATATGATGGGCTTTGAGCAGCCCATGCTCCCTCCTGCTTTAGAAGAAAGCCAATCCAGGAGTTTGCTATGATTTGGACTGGTGCTGGGAGGAAAAGCATGGTGGTTCTTTTTTTTTTTTTCTCTCAAATAGAAAGACTGGTGCACTTACATGTACCCCCTCTATGTTTACCTGGACCTGCAGAAGGACAACACACCAGCTTTGCAAGTCTGCCACACAATATCTCTCCTTCTTTCCTCTAAGAGGTTGTTTGTGTTTCTCTGGAAGAAAAGCACAAACAAAAATTCTCTGGCTGATACTGTTGCAACATTCAGCTTTTCATCATAATCCTTTCCAATTAAAAAGAAGCTGCAATCTTCATACATACAGTGAAGCTTTTAGACTCTCATGAAAGCAGCTTGAGAGTGTAAGAGTTTGTAACCAGAAAAACCCACACAATCACACCCCCCTGTTTGAATATTCATCACAGCAAATTTGCAGAAGAGCACTGAGCAGCAGCACATTGTGCTGAACTGCTCTTGGGTCTGCTGCAAGAAGGAAGACCTAAAAAGTCAGATAGGAAAAAATCAGTAGTGCCTGGGAGAAATAATAGGACCGGAGAAGCTGCTGAGCAGAAGATGATGCAAGAACTCAAAAGTTAATGATGAGTGGTCTCCTGCAAGCGTCCACCAGTGCTGCCAAAGAGTGGTGGGTGCTGCTTCAATTAAGGAAAACCCAAAGACCACTTGGATTCTACAGCAAAGTGACCTTCTCACAGTCATCTAAATACTTGATAACTGCTGTAATTAGAGATTGTGCATGCTCCAGGAGGCCAGCTACCCCAGCACAAGTCAAGAAAAAAAAAACAAATGAGCAAAGAAACACCTCCCCAGCCTATTCACAGAAATGGTAGGCAGAGCAAATCTTGGCCCCCAACAATGTGCCAAAAAGGAGGGGAGGGAACACAGACTATACAGGCTGGCACAATACAGACAAATAAATTAGTTGACTAATGCAGCCTACATGCTCACTGTTTCTGAAAGGAGGCAGAGGTCTGATGTGGCACCAGTTCTTCTACATGTGAAGACCAAGGAAGGGGGGGGGTTCCTCCATATGCATCCAAGCCAGTGAACCTACAAGTGACATCTGCTAATACTAAAGGTAGGGAATGCATCCTGGGGACTGCAGAAATACTGATGTTTGCTCTTTGGATGGCATAATGCCATCAGTCCTGGTAAGAGAAAAAAGCCCAGCTTCTCAAGGCAGAACATTTCAGTTCTGAATATATTGACTAACAAAAATATCGAGTGGCTGCTCAGACTCACAGCAAAAAGCTCTACTTTTTTCAAGCCATTTGATTACCACAGTGCTGGAATTTCCCTGGGCACTTGCTGAAAGGCTGCTACACAGGCTCGGGTGGGACAGTGCTTTCAAGCTGGCAAGTAAAGGAGATTCTTGGGTGCAGTCCCAGACCCACCAATAAGCCAGAGCTACAATCAAGCATGTGAGAAGATATATGTTAGATCAGACAACCTTCAGGATCTCTCCCTTCCCTGGAGACTTTGCTTCCAGCGAATGGAGAACCTTGAGGTGACCCCACGGCCACCTTTCTGATTACAGCTGGCCACTGGCAGGGCTTTCCAGGGCTTTCTCTCTTGCTGGAGCCTTAAGCCAGCTTGTTTCCACTGGAAGAAGTTAAACCATTGCAGTAGGTGACAGCATTAAAACCTGCTGTCCGAGAAACCCCTTTGCTTACAGACTGCTTTGAGGAAGGTCCCGCAATTACAAGTGACAAGGGAATTTGGTACAACAAGAGGGATTTACCATTTAGCAGCTCTCATGATTGCAGTGGACCGAGCAGCAAGTCCATCTCCTGTCCTGGTGACAGGGGTCCCTCCCGAGCACCACAGGAGCACCAGCAGTCACTGAAGTCAGCAGGTAGGGCTGGCTGTAAGCCAAGCTGTAGGAAAACGTGTCACTTTCCAGTCACTGTTTTTAAGGCTGAGCTTATGTCCCCTGTTAAGTACCAAAATGATATACACAGCAGAAACAGAGACTAAAGAAGAGGAGTTGTGCAGGATGAAAGGTGAAGGACAAAAATGGTGGTAAGTCGGTAAGTGAACAACGGGAACCTGCCTTAGGTAAAACATTCTGATCCAATAGTGAGTAATACATGAGAATATAAAACCCTTACCCAGCTACATCCATGCGCTGTGCTCCAAAGCCAAGGACTGAACCAGGAGGAAAAAGATTGTGCATCACTTCTGTTATTAACTGAACTCCCTTTCACCCACCCGACAGCAGGGACACATGATACATGAAGAAAAAAAGTAATCCTCTCGCGTGTGCTCCACCAGCACAGGTGCCGTGCTAGCATGCTGCGAAATGGCAGACTAACACCTTCTGGGCAGCCCCAGCTGGGTGCTAGGCCTCTCTCTGCTGTCAGTCAGCAGGAGACTACTCCTGAAACAACGAGCAGAGGTCCACCTTGCTGTCCCCCTCTCGCTGCATCGCCTGCTCAGCCTGCTGGTGCCCCTGTCGACACCCCAGTGCCGCCTGAGGTGCCTGCTCTTCCTTCCTCTCGAGCAGCCTCCTCTCTAGAAGCAGTCCTCTGGAGCAGCGGACCTGAGCATTTCACATTTGTTACCATTTCAGCCTCTGCCCGCTTCACAGGTGGCTGGCTTCAGACATTTATCCAGTGCAGTCGGCCCTGCAAATGCCCCTGCAGGCACTGGTTGCTGCTGAGCGGCTTCACAAACCGAGGCAGAGCAGCCACGGGGCAGCTTGGCCTGCTGGCAGCACTTCTTTTCTCAGGCAGCCTCTCAGCAGCCCCCTTTCCCCTTCATTGGTGTGATGGCAGGGCTCTGCTTGCTGCGTCCCCGAGGGTTGTGTCTCTCTGCTGTTTGCTCTTCTGGAGCCAGAGGGCTGGCCAGACTGAACCCCAGCAAGCCCCTCCGTACGAGTTGCTGGATCAACCTGGGCATCATTTGTGGCTGGGAAATGGGCATCCCACTGCATCAGGTGCGAAAATGCTCATTTAAACACATGCGGCAAGCGGGGCAGTTCGAGCATCCCTTTGTATGGGTGCCACACTGCTGTGGGAGCCACCCATCTCCTGCTCTTACAAGGTACAGGTGTTTCCTTTAGCATTACTCTGGTTTCAGGCATAAACAAACTGCACAGAGATGGAAAAACAAGGACCCTAAATGATTCTGTGACCCACCTATTTGCTACCTCTGGATATGCACACATGTGCCTGCTGTCTCAAAGGACAGTGAATATTTAGAAACGGTTCCTCAGAAATCACTGGGGGGGTCCAGCTGGGAGAGGAAAGGCGAAGGGGAAGGAGAAGGAACACAGAGGCCATCCCTCCCCTTCAAGGGACCTGTTAACACTCGTACAAAACCAGGAGCATGGAGCCCAGCCCATGCACTGCTGGGTGGTTAATTCAGAAAATGGCAGTGCCAGGCTGTAATTGCTGCTCCGGATTAACTTAATTCACTGCATTTCTCTTTCAAACTGCTGTTTGTAGGAGAATTCCAACACGCTTGACTTCCAGTGCACCTATTAATGTTTAGAAAATATATAAATGCTGCCTCTAAGGCATCTAGAAGCATAGGTCCAGCTTAAAGGAAAGATTTTGTGTAGTTGTTACTTACTGCATGCCAGCGTCTTTCCAGGTAAATTTAATCATTGTTAGCCTTTCAGATTACTAAGCAAACAACTTGCTTACGCATTGATCATAAATCTATAGTATCGCTTGGATTTATTTTAGCTGTGCACATTAGCATCAGCTGCTGCGAGATGCACATACAATCAAGTCTCTTTGCCAGTGCTTGTCAGAACATTGTGTGCATACCACTTCAGCAGCCCAGGCTTTGATATTGCATTTCTCCCTTGGGGTCTAGCAAGGAAGAATTTCAAGAGGGCAGAAAATGAATTTCTACCCCAAGAGAAAACATTTGATGAAAAAAGTTACATTTTTATATTTTTTCATGGAAAATGAGATGGGAGTGGGGAAGAAAAAATAACACTGAAGTGGTTTTAGCCCTAAGTGCCACTGAGGGCCTGATAAGAGCTGTGATTTGTTGCTTCCGGGCCCAGCCTTGCCTGCACACCGGGATTGCCAGCCAGGCGTGTGCAAGGGCTGCAGGACGGGTGCAGGACTGGAGTACCACTGCTGCTGTCCATAGGCCATGTCAGGAGAGGGAGGCTGTCTGGTAAAGCCTAAAACATACATCAGGAAACATCATGACATCTGCATTGACTAAAAAGCATTATTTTTATGGGATGTGGTTCTTTTCATAATGAAAAGTTATTTACTTCTGTGGCTAGCAAGGGCTTTCCATGAGAACTGTGAAAGCTCATTTTTTTCCAACAAAAATGTCAATGCAAATCATTAAGTTCAGCTTTCATAATACCACCTTGCGCTTCAAGAACAACGAAGCAAAATAATCTTCCTGTTTTACCCCGAAGGACGGGGTAGGTGCACCTTGGGCTTGGTGAACAAGCAATTTCTGCTGCATAGATCTGCTGCTCTGCTCATTTCTTTGCCATCAGAACAAGGAAAAGATGTGTCGGTGTGCTAAAGAGTCACCGCATGTCCTACCAAACTCGCTCCTTAAAAGAGAAGGATGGTCACTGCAGAAGTCCGTCTTTATAGTCCTTGGATTCATTAGGAGAAGCAAACTAATGTGCAAAAAAAAAAAAAAAAAGAAAAAGAAAAAGAAAAAATTAAAACAAGAAAATCTCATATAAAAGCCAAGCAGGCCCACGCTGCCAAGACATCACCCAGGAGGTCCTAGAGATGCAGCTTGCATCTGAGGTAACCAGGTTCTCCAATCTGCTAATTACCTTAATCCATTTTCAAGGAAGTGGATACAATGTCACGGTAGTATATTTTACTTCAGCTAATCAATGCTGCAGGCTGCAAAGCTTTGCATAGCTCCAATGGATTTACAATAACCTTCTTCAGAGACTTCTTGTTCTTCATGTTAAGCTGCTGCAAAGAGGAATAGGTTAAATAATGAAAGTACAGAGAAGGGTTTGCTTCACTTCTCCTCTCTGTTGGATGGTCTTAATAATTCACACAGCTACAAGCTAAATGCTTTGTTATGCTCAGGACCAAACACAGCAGCTGCCTGGTGTTTCTCCACCAGCTGCATCACTAGCGCTGGTGTCCGTCGACCATTGGGCTTTCTCTCTGTCCTCAGCAAACAGCAGCTGAGGTGCTACAAGGGGTGTGGGAGCCTCGTTGGGACTCACCCACGGAGCTAGCCTTGTGCTTTTGCAAAATTGTCCCATGTGTCAACATCAGGACTCAAGATGGCTGGAAGTCTCAGAGGATGAGTGGGACATGTCCAGCCATCTACACTTACCACTGACACAAACATGCTTTCCCTGCCTCATTAGCACACACAGATGCTCCTCCTAACCTTTTGCATTGGACTCTCTCTGCGCTTCAGAGTGTGTGCCCCGAACCCAGGTCTGAACCCAGACAGAGAGTGGAAAGCGAGCTGACAACTTCTTTCCTAGAACAAATTTGACCATAAAAAAATAGAATGAGAGATTATTAGCAAAATTTTCCTTTTTTCCTGAATACAACTTAACAGTCATCAGAGAACTTTCCTTTAAAAAGAAATAGATCAGTTGAAAAAGAACTGAAGTCATTGACAATGTAATTTAAACTTCAAAAGCTTGGTGACACATGATGAAGAGCATGAAAAAAGTTTATATCTGTATAGGAAGAGCTAACAAGGAAAAAGGAATTATTTTGTCTGGTCTATCAATGAATTATTTTATTTATGTTCATGTGATGTGTATTTTTTTTTTTTTTTCTCCTCACGGGAGGCAAGGATAAACTTATTAGAAGTCTCCATTTAGCAATGAAAATGAGCAAAGAAGCATGGGACACACTCAAGTTCTGCTGCAGGTCATCTTACAATGAACATTATGTAGACAGTTTCAATTGCCTCCCCCCCCCCCCAGGCCATTAGCTGGAGACTTTGGTTGCCTTTTCCTTTCCCAACAGAAAGCTACTAAACAGGCAAGAGACTCAAGAGCTTCTTGGAATAGGACAGCAATGATTTTCTGGAAAGTTAAAGGGAAGAGGGAATTTAGGAGGCAGAGTAGCTCCCTACAGGAACAACATTAACAGCACATGCACATGCTATGCCAGTGCGGAGGAAGCATAACTTGGCTCTGTCAGAAGCTCTGCAACAGCCTGAAACTTAAGAAGAATATGAAAATTGGGAAATAGGTTAAGTTATTCAAGATAAACATGACTAAAGCACGTGAATTTATAGGGGTAAAATCAAAGGCCAAGACATGAAACAGACCCAGAGAACAGTAATCTTAACAGGAAAGTATGTAAATCAATACATTAGCAAGCTAATAATGATCACTTCTCAGTGGGAAGGGAGCAGGCAGCGCTGAGGATCAGAGCAATTAATGCCTCTCTGCCTCAGTCTTCAATGAAAGGGATCCAGCTGGAGCGTGGATGGGTAGGAGAATAATGCCCAGGGATGGGGTGTGAGTGCCAAGATGATTCCAGAAGAGGAGCAATCCAAAGAGCATTCTGGCTGCTTGCCAGAACCACTGGAAGTTTTTGCTGAGCACTTGGAGGAAGTGTGGGATAATGGGAAAGAGACCAGCAAGATGTTCATCCATAAAAAAAAAAAAAAAAAATGAAATGTCCGAGGATAATAGAGCAAGTAGTTTCAATTTCAATTCCTAGCACTGGAACAAATTATTTAATTATACATGAACATGCAGCAAGCAACCAAGATACAAGCAACCACCAACACCAACTCATTAAAAATCAGATCAAATCAATCTAGCTTTCAACCCATTGCCATACCGGGATGTAAAAATCTAAGAGAGTGACTTTTTTTTCCTTCTTAATTTTATGCAAGTGTCACAAGAATCTATTCACTACCATTTCCAATGCATAAGTCAGGCCAGCCAGTTCTCCAGATGCAGGCTCACGACAAAGTCCTCCTGTCTCCTTGTTGCTGTGACACCCTGCCTAGCCCTGCAAGCAAAGCAAGCCAAGGCAAGGCTTGTGTGAGGGCTCTGCCTCCTGACTTTCCAAATCCTTTTTCATTCCACCACCACCCTCCACTCGTTTAGAAGATGCTTGTGGCCAAATTCAGCTGGGTTTGGAAAGGAAAAATTATAGGTCACTGTGGGAAACAGACCAACCTCAAGAGTCTTCTGGACTACGAGAATTTAATAACATGTCATGAAATGAGATATCTTTGATGCTTATCTTCATTTATTTTACACTCGCTGTTTTATTCCTCTGGTTATCCAGACTGTGAAAGCTGGCTCCCCACTGCAGCACTGGCCCCACAAAGTATTTATTTAAACTGCATAGTAAGAGCAAGATTTATCTGGAGCCCTGGGGTTCACAAATGCCAGATGACTGTAAATGCACGTTTCTGTGTGCACATGAAAGCGTACTGCAGTGGTATCCAGAGTTGTCTTAAAAATAATTATCTGCATTAGTCATGGGGTTGAGGAAGGAACATTTTCATAAAGGCAGAGTTGTCAGCCTCAATCCACATGCAGCCGAGCGTGGGGAGATGCAGGCAGAGATCTGATCTATTAAACCAGTTGATAAATACCTTACATCACTCAGCATGAAACATTAAGCTGTGAAGTATACAACATATGTGAATTATCTTCTGATTTTATTAGGCAGCAGCTCACAGTACAATGTTACTGGGAAATCAGCAAAACTTGCGTTGCAGCTCCTGGCAAAGAGCTGAAGTCAGACCCTTTGCTGCATGATTAAACATGGAAATTCAGTGCCTACTTTCAATGCCACGGGTCTTCAAGGAACTTCTGCAATTTTTGTACCAAAAAAATATGTTCATGAGCTGTTGGACATGAATCCTCTACCTCCTCCTCCAAGTTTTGTCAGTTTTACCACGTAGATTCAATGAAATGAAATATTGCAACAAAAAGCACTTTTATCAAGATATCTCTCATCATTACAGAAAAAACTTCATGAAAAGCCACTCCCAACCAGCCAACCTTTGATGCCTTTCCCAGAGGAAAGCTATTAGTACAGATGCATTGACATGAACGGGACACATCCCAGATGCCCTGCAAACCAACACAGGGCCACAAACGCAGGGGGCAGGAGCGGACCATCACAGATCACCAGTGCCCCTGATGATTCACCAGCCATCACTCTCAGGGGAACCTGTCAGGGGCCACAGGCTGATCACGGGGAGGCCGAGGGGTCAGTGCACAGGCTGCGGTACCAGGTGGCCTGAGTGGGGGCCTTGGCTACAACAAGTGATGGGGACATACTAGAGGAAGACAGGAACACGTGGAAGCTGTGGGCTGTGGTCCAGAAATCCAGCTACTTGCAAATTATCAAGAGGCAGAAAGCCATCGGTTAGATTCCTTTTCTCCTAACTATCCCCATCACGTTACCTTGGCCCAGTGCACCAAGT
Source organism: Anseranas semipalmata (assembly GCA_013399115.1). NCBI lineage: Eukaryota > Metazoa > Chordata > Aves > Anseriformes > Anseranatidae > Anseranas > Anseranas semipalmata. Next base: position 1,257,098 of record VXAA01001497.1, on the reverse strand, counting down.
TCCCCTCATCTAAATAAACCAAGTCTCATCAGTGATGACCATTGGCCACTAAAAAAACTAAACACACTGACCTCAGCTTTCTAATTGTTCCACCCCCAGTAAATAAGAGAAAACCAACAAACCTTTTCAACAAAAGCTCCGAATGATTCCCTTTTCCTTTAGCAACCACCTACAACACATGCACAAGGCTGGTGGCTGCATCGCAGACACCATCTGTTCCAGCACAACAGCAACTCACCCACTGCTGCCCACTCGCCATAACCAGAATGTAACACCGCACGCTGCGCGCGCAGGGGAGGCACATGTGTTGTGAGTGATGGAGGAGAACGAACTAGGACAAGGAAGGGACGGCCACTGCAAGTGTAGGGAGGATGCTGAGTGGGCTACACTTAAATTCATCTGGGGAGAAGCAGATATTTCACTGTCTTGTAAACTGCTCTGTCCTGATGCAGCCCCCCAAAGCTATTGCTTCCCTACCACCAGCTATAGCCAGTAATACAGTCTTTTTTAGTATGAACCTTCCCCAGAGCAGAACCCCACGTAACATTTTTCTACAAGTAGGACATCCTACAGAACACGTTTAAACCGGTCTGGGAGCTGCCATCATCCCTGGCATCGCCCCCGGCACGTGCAGAGGACCAGAACTCAGCCTGCAAGTTCAGATCCCTGACCCAACAGTTTTGCTGTGAGCCACTGTCCCTGTGCCGAGTCTCACCACTTTGGAGAATGGATATAAATAACTGCATCTCACACTGTGGTAAATCAAACTTTGCTTGGCAACAAGATATTCACAGTACTTTATCCTTTGGGAGTTATACAGAAATGTGTTCTCTTTTTGCAAAATTTCAGCTATTACTACCTTTTTTTTCCCCCCCCATAAACTGGCAATGCAAAAAAGCTAGCAAGGTCCTTGTACTAGAAAATAAACTTCTGATTTTTTTTTTTTTTTGTACAAACTTTTAAATAATCAGCACAGTTTCACCAAGGTCCCATTTCCATGAAACAATAGGATCACAGTGGGAGCAAATTTTTGCGTGAGGTTTCAAGTCTCTTTCCAGAAAGTGCTCTGCACTATGTGGGCTTCCTCTCAAGGCATGGTGCCAATGCCTTACTTTCAGTATCCGCGACTTCCTTCTTTCTTGCTATACTTGGATAACCCAGGCTCCAAACAATACCATTCCCTGTTTGCACTTGGATGCTTCCGAAACCCTCTCAGTTCACACAGCTCAGCTTCTTCTCCTAACACGTCGCTGAAATGATTTGGGGGATTGTTTCTGTTACTGAGCTGTGATGAAGGAAGAGCACATTTACTTGTTTTCTTATTTAGCATTTTGTATACCTGCTTCATTATATCCCATTGTCTGGTTGATTGTGCACATATACACCGTTTTATCTCTGCTCTGAGCCAACTTGAAAGCCCTTTGGAACTGGGATTGCATTTGGTAGTTATTTGCACAGCATCAAGCACCCTAATTGTATCAGACAAACTTGAATCAAACTGGTTTGATTGAGGAAACAAGACATGGTACATAAGTCAGTCTGCTTAAATATATGCTGAATGCAATTATGGCTACATGAAGTATTTTATTTTCCCTATTCTTTGCCATCTAAACTCCCTCAAATTCTAGGAAATTCACTTATTCAAGTGATGAGCCTCAGAAAAGTCCTCAATCTAAATAACCTTGTTGTAATGATAAAAAAGCAAACTGATCACAGATGGCAAAAA
>VXAA01001497.1:1218617-1255352 GCA_013399115.1 Anseranas semipalmata | reverse complement strand
AAAAGATTAAAAAAAAAAAAAAAAAGCAAGCAATATTCAGTGTTAATTGGACAAGTAAATTTCTGCATGTATTACAGGAATCTGCAAAAGCAAACACTATGCATATAAATAATAAAACCAGGTGATATACAACTTTTTTTTCAGTATCTCAGATCAAGTTTTTACTTTAGTGCAAAGATTACAGTGGCATGGAAGAAGATAGCACTCATCATTTATATTACCTGTACTGCCACCCTGGTTATAGACTCCTCCTTCTTGGATTCTGTGTTTGAAAAGTCAAATTGAATGTATGCCTGCTCTGCCCTACTTGGAGTTACTTCCATTATTCACTTATAGATTCTATTATATATATATATATATATATACATACACGCATACATGAAAATATATATATACATGCATATATATATACACACACACACACACACGTGTTTACACACCCCCTCCCTACCCACTCGACAGATAATGAGACAGCATTTGAAAGTAATGCAATTTAAGCAAGTCTTTCAGACTCCTCTTGTAATAGGAGTTGCTAAGATGGGTTTCTTGGTTACACTGCTCACACAGCTCAGGAGCTCTGACTATTTTCCGCTTGGTTTGACCAGGCCGGTTTTGAGCACTCACTGCTGCTTCTGTCAGGCTGAGTAACAGGACAATAACACGACTTGCATCTGGTGGTAGAAGAACAGGTGGCTTTACAGGAGGGAAGAAATCTTTCCACTCCGAAGGGGGCTCAGACTGGCTGTAGCACCCCTACCACAGGGACCACAGCCGAATTGCCTGTTTTCCTTTGATTAAAAATCTAAGGGGAACTGGAAGAAGAGGAAGAAGCTCCTTGCACATTGTCATCCACCTGCTTCTGCAGAAGGTCCACTCACGCACTGGTCCTGTAGGCCTTCTGTGTAGCACCTAGGCTCTGTTCAGTCCTCACTTGCCTTCAGCTGGCAGTTGTTTCTCCCTCAGCTCCTGCTTTAACCTTCAAAATTAGCCCCACTGCTTCACAGTAGAAGGAAGAGCTCTTGCAGAGGCGGGCTGTTCCCAGCTGCATGCCTGAGGCAGCCAGAGTCTCTTGCCTGTTCTCCGATATCTCATTTGACGCAGGCAGCACTACAGATGTGGCAGAGGTGCAGTACGACACAAAATTGTGTGAGTGAATCTCAGTGAGGACAAAAATGACACTTTCTTCAAAACGCAAATGTCCTCAGCAATGAGATTTCTGAGGAACACTTAAGCAAAGAGAGTGGATTCTCCTGTAATAGTAATTCTTAAACTAATAAATATCCCAGCAGCACAGGTGAAAATAATACAGATGTAACTCTTCTGAACACAAAATATCATTGCAGCTGGTCTGGATACAGCAACAAGTATCTTCAAAAACAAAAGACACTTCAATTTTTGGCATGTAACCGGAAGGCTGGAGTCATTACATCCTCTTAGGCTAATTATTATACTTAAGTTAGCCCACTTTGAAACCAGCGAGTGCATGGTAACTTGGCATCTATAAATGAATGTAAATTTGAAGAGCTACACTACACTTACATTAACGCTTCTGAACATGCACAATCCGAGCTATCTAGATCAGATCAGATGATCCACATACTCAAAAGGGACAAGAAATTGCTTTGTAGTTTGCAAGGAGCAACAGTTCAATATTTAATTTTACATGAGAAAAGTCTAAAAGCTCAGGGCAAGTCTTGACAATACAATCCTGGGTTTGGAGTCAAGTATACAAGCAAGTGAAGCGCACATACATCTACTTCTGCCTTAAATATCCTCCGAAAGGCTCTTCCATGTCCTACCCTGCTAACACGTTGTGCAGACACTGCTACATCTTTCTGTAAGCTGTTTCATGTGGATTTTCAGCAAAACCTCCAACTTGGTATAGCTTGCTATGCACCTCTAAGAGGTTCCAACCTGCATGTATATCCTATGCCCCATCTGCCCACATGGCTGGTTTTGGCCTTGTACTTTCTTTCACCAAGATTTCATTGAATTCATAGCTTCATCACGATGTTCAGCAATCATTCTGAAAGATTATTGGCCTCAAGCTTAAAAAGACTAATTAGTAGGCAGAGCCATCTCTTGCCAACAGTAAAAACTGCTTACTAACAGCTATCCCAGTTCTTAACCAAACCCCAAACATATTTTAAGGTCAGTGCTCTATCCATCTGGTTGCTTTGGATTTGATTTTCTCATTTGAAACCTATAAACTTTTATTTTACATACTCATGCAAAGGGAAATAATTCAAGAACAGCATCACTGGTCTCTGCTTTGTTGTGAAAACATGACAATAACCCCAGAGTAACAGCGGATGTAGAACATATGGCTACTCAGATGACTCTGGGAGTACCATGAGGGACGGGAAATCCCAAAGGGAAGGGTAGTCTGCACATTTTATACATAGCAACAAAAAAATAAAATAAAATCTACTTTCAAACAATTGTGTACATGGCCTTATATGTCACGAGTACAAAGGCTTATTTGTCTAATCATGATAATTCTCCTTTATAAAAATTGTTGAAAGGGAATAGTCCTAGAGATTTTAGGCTTATTACATTGCTTTACTTCTTCAAAAAGCTCTTTATAAAAGAATTACACACACTGTATGGAGCAGACGCTTCCCATACAGGCTTGCTTGCTTAGATAAAATTCAAACTGCAGCCATGTGTGATTTTTTAACGTGATTAGAAAAGTCAGTAACTGTTTCGTACAACTCAATGATTTCTTGAATAAAGCCACAGTGAAACCATATAGACAAAAATGCTTTATTTCACCATTAGCCTTTAACCAATAAGCATAAAATGTGCCTGTAATAGTTTTGTTCAAAACAGTTCCAAAACCCAAGAAAACTATACTGGAAACATTAACCAATACTTTATTCCTACAAAAATAATTAAAAAATCCCCCGATACATTCATTTCAGGAGGTGTCTACACCTTTAACAATAAATTAAGCTTTGTAATATCAACATCAATTTACATTTCAAATGATTTAAAAGAAAAGCACAACTTGGGATACAAAATAAACTCTTTCCTTACCTTCCAAATACATCGGATACATTCTTTTATTCCTTTACTGCACTGGCACCTAAGATCTCAGAAGAAGAAACTAAAGAGTGGTACAGAAACAGCCACTGACCAAAACAAAAACAAACAAACAAACAAACAAACAAAACACCACCTGTAACCTTCCATGGTTTTTCTACATCTCTGACAAAAACATTAACTGAACATATACGAAAATACAAACTTAGTGACCAGAATAATGGAATCTTATACAAAGCTTGCCAAAAATACTTTCTCAAATGTTACGTAATTTACTAAAGTACTGTTAAGTGCACTTCCCTCTCAGTTGCAATGAAGGTCAGTTTTAAACAATACATCATTTGTTGTTATGAATGCCCAGCAACTTGAAGCCTTGATAGGACTGTCCCTTTCATTTATCTTGCATCTCTCTATTAAGGTTACACAATGAAGTGTGAAAGCCTAAATAAATTATGTTTAGTACTCGCTGCACAGCTCTCTGGAATATAAGCATTGATACTTGTCATTTATTTTGCAAAATCTGGATTTGAAATATATTTACATTTGAGCGCATATACCAATTCCCCACTCAATTTCTACATACAGTAACTTAATTTCTATTAAAAAATTAAGAAAGCAATAGTTATATCAGATTTTCATTCATATATGCTAAGCTCTGAATTAGAAGGGCACTAATGAAGAATAACTCAACAGCTACCATGCTAAGCTGCCACCTAACTGAGGCAATTGGAGCTCACAAAAAAATTAACATTGCTGGTCCCCATCCCCTTCCCCTGCTCGGAATGAACACGGGGCTTCACTGCAAACTGATTACACTAGATCTTACTTTAAACTCGACTGCTCAGGTTAGATAACGCAGTGCAACACCACAAAGGTCAACATAGGGTGCCGATTTCCTGAGCAGGGATGCAATCTCTTCCCTCTGCAAAGAAGCCCTTCCTCCTTCCATCTTGCAGCAAGGGTTTCTGAACCAGGACTGCAACCAGCCCTTTGCAAGAAGTTCAGAAATTCATCAGGCGGTTAAGTCGATGCTGAGTTTTCTGTGCTTTCGTGGCCACACTGCTTACTAGTTGAGAACTAGTTTGGTTTATGCCTCAGTTTTTTTTTTAAAACATCAATTTTACTTTAACACAAGACGACTTCCTGATGCTTGGAGAGCAAGCTCCAAAGACTTCCGATTAAGAAACAGTCATTCTGCAAAAGGACGACAGAAACACGATGACAGACTGGTTTCAGTTGGTAATTGATGTTAGGTAATGGCTTTAACTGATCTAGCAAAACATGTTTCCTCTTAGCATGCGCGGCAGCCTCACTAGTTACCCAGTCCCATTTGAGTTCCATATATAGCACAGAAAAAGACACTACATGAAAGCAGTCAAAATCATTTTTAGAAGGGAAAGATTTCTTTTCTTTTCTTTTCTTTTTTTTTTTTTAATGTTAATTTAAAAACAGCAGTGAGGAAAAAATTCACCTTATAATTCTTTCCTGGTTCAGTCTGACAAAAATGAAACCCCACCAACAGTAGGGCTTTTTACTAAAGAAATTGCTCCAAGAGAAATGATGAATTTAGTACATACAAAAGTATTCAACAAAGGGAAAAAAATGGCATTTCCCACCCTTACTGTAGCTGTTAAAAACATTTTCTTCCTTAAAAAATTCTTTTTTTTTTTTTAAATAAGAAAACAGATCTTATCCGCCCTGAACGAAACATTCCCTACATGCTTTTTCAAAATATCTTTATGACTTTTAGCACTGTTAACAGCACTGTCCAAATTCCTCAGAGAGGCGCTCAGCTCAGGGTGGCCTCAATGTCACATGGCACCTTCAGCAGGTACAAGTAACGTCACATCTTGAGCAACAGCAACATCACTGAGCCTGTCTATGGCAAACTCGGTTTTTACAGTTGTGGGAAACTTGAAAGTGTCTGACAAGGTAAAACGATGACAACTCAAGAAATTACATCATGAAAGCCAAGAAAGTAGTAACTGAGAAACTAACAGTAAACTGAAGTATTTCATTAAAGGCAATGTTTTAATATTTTAAATAAAAATTTCATTGAAGACTCAAAACCTGCTGCTAAGCTCAAAAGAGCACACAACCTAAGAGACTTATCCAAGTAGTCTGCAACAAAACCAGAAAGGTCTAAAAAGGTACATTCTGCTCCCCATTCCTGGAGTTGCCTCTCAAGATGAACTTAACACTTTAAAGACAATAGCTACTGGTGTTTTAACTATAGCCCAAACTAAACAGTGTCAGCAGTCCACAGAATTCGCTTTTTCCATTGACATTCTTGGTCCTCAACCATTGCTCTTTACCAATGGTCAAACCACAGCACTACTGTGACAGGATTAGTCTGAGCTGTGAAATGGTTAAGTCTATCAAAATCACATGCTAGTCATTCCTTTGCATTATGAGATTTCTTTTTTTCTCTTAAGACAAGTTATAGTGCTTGTGGATACTATTGTTTGAAGCTTGTACAGCTACTGAACAACTGAAACATTAAATATGTTAAAGTACACTAAAACTAAACCATATTGAATTAAATTGCTATATTTAAACTGTTAATATAATGCTATTGTTAAAACAGACAGTAATCTGAGATGGCTTAACACTATCAGTGTCAGAACTTAAATGCAAGGGAATCCATTTAATCAAAACATTATGCTTTATATAATGAATTAATCATTCACTTGGCTTTCAACTGCCTTTGAACAAAGTGTTTCGTGACACAACTTTACCTTCTATATAGTTTCAATTCATAAATGCTTTTAACCAAGTAGACTAATTGCAGGTTACCAGCTGAAACACAAACACTTCCCAGTGCAAACTCTAGAGAGGCTTTATGTGAATGAATAAAATAAATTTGCACCTAAACGCTACATTTAAGGATATCACAATAAAGCTGTTTTCAGTGAAATAACTATGTTTAAATTTTAATTGATTGAAAACGAACCATGCCGTGTCTATTTTCAACCAGTGGACCATTTATGCATTCAGTCTGACACATAAGAACGCTATCTACAAGGAAGAACTTGTCTTGTAAAACAGTATTATGCTTGTAATAAAGCAAATGCACAATTTGTTACATATTTCAGAGCTACAGTTCTTTAGATTTATTTTTAAACCAGTATTGCATAGTAGAAAAGGAGGGGAAAAAACAGCTGTTAAAGAATGAGAGTGTGTATGAAAAGGTATTGCTGAACTCTTAGGTACATTTTGACTGCATGTAACTTAGTACCAGCACCTAAAGACAAGATTATGGAGAGCAAAACCCTGATTACAAAACTTTTCTTTTTTTTTTTCCTCTGCAAAACACCACTGTTATTCAAGGTTTGGTTGTATTTTAATGATTCATATTTCATACATCCTGTTACACAAAAGCCATTCATGGTTTATGGCTCCATTTTTTCTCATTTTCAATACATGGTAAGATCTGTCCCTCCCACCTCTGTCTCAGAAGTGTTCCCTTGTAATATTTTTGAAGACACTCTGAATAGGCATCTTAGTTACTTCTGTATCAAATATAAAGCCACTTAAGTCAAAATTTAATTCTGAGGAATTAATGTTAGTGTATTTCACAGTGGTGAAAACCTCAAAGGTTTTCCCCCCTCATCCTCTGCCATGCCAGAAATTTTGAATGATTATTGTCATGCTCACACAAACACCGGCAAAAAAAAAAAAAAGGCAAGATTAAAATGTTTAGAAAAGTTATAGAGAATCTTGACTTCACAGCATTTTCTGCTATTTGTCAATTGCCTGGCAGTTAAAAATTCTGTGTGTTAGCAGGAAGCTCCTAAAAGAAAAACAAAATCAAGCAGCTGCATGCCTTTTTAATTTCCTAATTCCTTTGGAAACAAAAGCCAGCAGTAAGATGACATTTTTATAATTATGCTTAGGTTGCAAGAACAAATCTAAGTCATACTTCATACATCAGTGCAAAGTCATCACACAGTACAGAGAGAAGATAAAAACCCCTTCATTCTCCCATAAGGACTCTGCAGGTAAATGTGCAAAACCCAGCAAGACTGAAATAAAGATGGACACAATGTACAAGATAATTGTGTAGATAATATTTGCTCTGTAATTTTACAAAAAAAAAATCAAATATTACAGAGATTACTATTTTTGTAGCTTTAAGTGGAGTATCAGTGGGCAGCAATTTCAAACAAGTTATTAAAATCCAAATAAGAGTTCAAAAATGCTATTACTGAAACTGTCTGACTTTACCAGAACGAGAGCAGCAGTTGTCATAATATGACCATCATCAAATAAAAACACATATACTAACACAAGTCAAACCCATACCATGTATCTTGAGACTGGAGTTATATACTGAATAAATTTACCAAGTTTTGGTAAATTTATATTCACCTTGAAGAAACAAATAATGATAGGAATATGTCATTAACCTTGAACAGAAACGGTAAGTTTAATCAAGTACTTCTATGAAAGAAACAAATGTCACAGAGACGCTCTAAATATTTTCTTACCATTTATTCTCTTGCTTTTTTTTTCCTTCCGTGCCCTTTTCACTTCTTGACAAACTATTAATTACAAGTCATGCCACCTGAAAGCAATGACTCTGAGATCTGGTCACAGCACAACTTCAAATCAAGATGTTTTAACAGAAAGGCACATACATTACAACAAGAGAGACCTTTTGTTAAAAAAAACAAACAAACAAAAAAAAACAACTAGCCAGCAGGCACAGATTCGTCAGTGCCCACTACTCACATGGAGAAACGCCACTAGGTCTTCTCACTCCTCAACATTCTCCCCAGCAACAGCAGACAGCTTGTACTTGTACAGCACTTTTCCACATGCATTTTTCAAAAAAAAGCTTCCCAAGTGAAATGTGCGTGTCCAGAAGTATTCTACACTTGGAGTCACAGGCAGATCGAGTGACCTGACGCAGTTTAACAAGTTAAGAGTGAACCAGAGTTAGTTTCTCGCCTTTCAATCTGTGCCCAATCAAGCAAGAGTTTAAAAACCCAATGCACTATAAAAACTTCAGCAAAGGTAAAATCTGGAATGCAATATATACGAACAAACACAAATTTATTCACTCTTCAACCTACAAAGTCAAGAAGATTTCTGTGTTGCCAATGACAACGTGTGTGTGTTCCAACTAAAAAACCTTCTTTTGATCAATAAATAGTAACCAGGTATCTTCTTTCCTCTACTTATAACTAATGATGTAAAGTTTGGAAGAAAGGACTAAGCCTACGGGAGACAAGGGTTAGCAATTTAGCATGTACTACATTCACTTTTCAGTCATCCTGGGAAAAAAAAACACAACCTTCTGGTAACATGAGAGATGCATATTGTACAGCTGTGGCAGTTTCTATAATGAAACTCCAGATATATGACAATATCCATAATACAAACCATAGTTCTAAAATATATCTGAATGTCTATGTGTGTGTATATATATATATCTAAAAAGAAGATTGTCTAATTTTCCCTTCTATATACATATAAACATCTGGCTAATATGCCTCATAAATGTTTTTCCTTATTTAGGACTAATCTTTTAAATAACAGAGTTTTAAACAGTCCTTTAGAATATATATATATTTTTTTTTTTTTTTTGAAACACCGTTCAAAAATGAAGAACTATCTCAGGGTAATCAAAAAGCACACACAAAATAAATTAACATCATACAAATGTGGTTATATTGTTCAGAAGTCCAATTCTCCCATTTGAAATGAAATGGAGACCAGTGTACCTTAGGGTGAATTATTTATCAATGTACAAATTCTTTCTCTCTTTCTATGTCAATCTTCATGTGAATTTAGCTGCACTTCCATAAAGCAAGAAACACAGTAAATCCATAGAACTCTTGCAACAGAGAGTTGTGTTTCACTGGATAAGAGCACAGTTTTTGCTGAAGGGCAGCAAGTCAATGTTTTATCACCATCTGAACACTAGCAACACCCGTGCCCTTGTAAGCTTCACACCTTGAATTAGCAGCAACATATTTGATGGGTTCAGTAGTAATTTTTCTTCCAGTATTGGATTAGACTACTCTGCTTATACAGCAAGTCAAAAGTCTAGTGCTTGTGTGCAACATTAATCCACATTTACATCTGAGAACTCATAATACACATGGAAACAAAAGTGAAAGAGAATTAAACCTCGTTTTAGGTTAAAATGTTTTCAGTCCACATACAGAAACAGCAGTGAAAAACAAATGTCAAGGAGGACAGCAGAAACTGAAAAAAAAAAAAATACAATAGCTAACACTTAAGAAGTAGGTCACCGTTGAAAGGATAAATTGCAAGTAAAATCTATCAACAGAAGATGCAGACTGTATCATCTGTATAAATGCATAAATGCAGCATCATTTTGCACTTCACATACAGTGATACAGCATATTATAACAGCTAACCTACTAATAGATTTATGGAAACTGAATACATAATTTCTCCAGCTCTTAATGTACAGTAGTTATGCATTAGCCTTTGAAGCTTTTCATCAGCCTTTTAGAAGTTAAGGTTACATTCTCATGAATATTTAGTGTCCCAATAAGAAAGTTACAAATATTCACCTTCAATGAACTTTCATACAATACAAAGATACCAAATACCGTCTTAAACTAAATAATTTCAATACAACTAGTTTTCTTTTTGTATTTTCGAAAGAAACACAAGGACCTTTGCAACTTCCAAAGTGAAGGGTGTTTTAAGGCAGTGAAAGATAAGATATGTATTAAGGTTTCCATGATTGCTTATGGTGCCTATGTAAATAAAGCATATTACACACAATTGCTCTCATTTATCTACATGATTTCTTTATACTGTACATGATATAGCAATCTTCTTGAGAAATTTAAAGTGCCACAGTTCAAATGTGCTCATCTGTCTTCTCATGGGCTTCTAGTCCATTCTAGTTGCTTTCAGAAACAAGCCCCTGCTTTACCTAAAAAGCAGTCTTTTTAGGGGAAAAAAATTTCGTCCTTCACTGCTGTGCTAACTGGAATCCAGTGGTCGAACCAATCCTTCTTTGTAAACACGAAGAATAGCTTCACAAACAAATTTGTATTGACTCTGTGTAAAAAAGAAAAAGCAAAAACATTTATGGTGGATTAATTAAAACTCCTGATTATACAGCAGTATTTAACAGGACTAACAGTCTCACTGCTTTGTTTTTTCTCGGACAATGACAAGCAAGGAGGTACAAAGATGGAAGGAGAAAATCCAGCTCCTCTGGCTGTATCCACAGGACGCAAAGGGAACATTTACTTTTTTTAATGAGAAGCATTACAAGTCTCACACTAAGGAAAACACAATCCCCAAATTTAAAAGAACACAACCTTAAATCCCAAAGAATATAATTTATTTGTAAAAGCTATGTAAATTTTTAAGTTTCTTCTGAATTTAGCCCAACTAGATATTTACACCTTTTATACATCTCACCTAAAGCATTTTTTTTTTTTTTAATTGTTATCTGGTACTTAGAACTACTCTAATCTTGCTGTTACCAGACACATTAAATGTATTTTTGGTTATGTAACTTAAAAGTTACCATGTAGGATATATTTATATAATCCATATTACCTTACTAACAACTTTAAAAAAAAAAAAAAAAACACCTTGGCTACAGTATTGCAGAAGACGGAGTTGCTTTATTTTAAATTTGTAATCAGACCACACATCATCTCCTATCATAGCAGAATGTGATCAAAACTTTCGAAATGAATATTTTTGAAGAATAGCAGCTACATTAATTCTTCTGTCCCCCAACATTTTGAGCTCATTTAGTTCTTATAACAAATCAGTGGGTTTTTTTTGAATTACACTATTACAAAGCCTGATCTTCCACGATGTTTCAATGTACTTATTTGTTAAAAGCAATTACCCTGTGAGCCTCTTTCTGAAAAGTGATACAAGACGACATTACAGTAAGACTGATGCACAACTAAAAATCCATATGGCCAGAATAAATATTTATGATTAACACAATCCTGAGAACACAAGATAATGGAAATCTAAAAGAACTTACAAGGATCAAAGCACATCTCTCCTCTGGAAGTACTTCTGACTATTAAATTCAAACCACCAAATGAGTACCTCTCTCAAAATCTCAATATTGTATTAGGAGAAGCACAACTTCATGTTTTCTGAATCCCTTTTACATCTTTGAAACTGCCAGCTGCCCTTTTACACCAGCTCTCATCAACTCTCCAGGAGGATTTAGAAATATTCCCACAGTACCTCCCAAAGGACAGGACTAAAAGACGATGCTTGCACTGTGAAGGACCTTACATTGCATTTCAGTACCAGTAGTTCGGAACTTTATTCTTGTCCATAAATGTCCAATACATTTTCTCTTAAATACAGAAAAACTTAAGGAAAACTTGGAGATAGAAATTCATTTTCTGCATCTCAACTTTCTTGCCTTTTCTTTCAACCCTTCAGTCAATTACTCCCACCTCCAATGCCACTTTGTTCTTTTGTCTTTATTTCTTAATTACCTTGACTTTTCTCTTATTTTCATTTGCATATTTCTACTGCCTGAACAAGCCAACTGTGATATTTAGCTCTCTGTTCACTACTTCTGTTAACTCCTTTGTATGATCAAGTTATTGAACAAATATGAATGAACGCTTCAGCATCGTTTCCTCTGACTCAGACTCTGACTACTTGTTTTCTTTGCTGTTATCTGTTCCCTGTATTCCTACTGTTCATTTGGCTGATAACTAGTTCTTATGTGCGTCCTAAAGCACTACTTTCTACATTGTTTAGTATATCTAATTTCTCTTTAATGGAAGTGCCTTTTTTTTTTTTTTTTAATGTAGGGCCATACAGCTACACAAATTTTGTTGTAGCTTTATTGTACTGATTGAAGCTTTTGTTTTCCTGTTCCTGATAACCAAATTACAGGTCTTTGAGAAACTACAACTTTCACATGATTAACAGCAGACACTAAACTGACCTGTTAATAGCTCTGGTAAGTCCATTACTGAGTATGTCCTAATCCGAACTCACAACATGCATCTGGCTATGTATATCATCTTCTCAGAGCTGGAGCACATGTACGGTCTCCAATGAGCTCCTGAACATGCTTCAGGCCAGGCTGCTATAACTAAACAACCCCTGGACCAGGTCTCTTCCAACCTTAATCATTCTGTGATTCTGCGAGTCCCCTCTTCAAGTGGAAACCAATTTTTTTTTTTTTTTTTTTTTTTTTAAGATTTAACTGCTGAGTTTGTGGGTCTAAACCCCTTTATTTCCTTTTGCTGTAGGGCATTTAGCTCTTTTAGATAACTCATACTTAATATTCTGTCATTCAACTTCTACTCAAGGAATTGGAGCCTCCCATCCCTCATCCTTAGTCTCTAACATCAAGATGTTTATTTCCACAGCTGACACAAAATTGCCCTCATGATCTCAAATTGTTTTCAAACCATCTCCATCTTAAAAAATCACCTCTTATTTTCAGATATCAGATATTACCCAGCTTTTCCTGAATTTGATTCTTGCCCTTTGTTTTTCTAAACTGGAGTAGCAACACAATTTAAAAAGATACATATATTGTTCCTATCAAATTTCTACTCCCTCTCCAAATCATAGCACAAACCCTTTAATTTTACCTTCAGTTTAAGAAGAATCTATGAGGCTTTCTACAAATAATGAAAACAAAGAAGTTATTTTAACTTCTTGCATAGAATTTAGATGAAGGAATATAAACAGATGATTTGGGTAAGTGACTTTCTGCATTTTAACTACTTGCAAGGTATAGAAATCAATCACCTTTTAAGGTGATTGCAAGGTAAGAAATATTTATAAGCAGTTAAATACACACCTCGCAAGTAAAGCATCCTTTTTCATCGTGTTATGTTATGATAAATGTAGGAAGCATGAAATATAATGGCAACTGAAGACTCATATAACTCGATTTAATACTTTGCATTTGTTTTAGAACTGAACAAGTGTGGTACATATACAGAAAATGAGGCTTCCCTCTCCATCACTTACTGATGTTTGCACCATCATAGCTCGCTGGTCTCGCATTTTTCGTACAATATCCAGTGGATAAACAGGTTGGTTTCTTTCAATTAAGCACATGGCTGTTTCCATAGTGACCAATACACCAGTGCGACCGATTCCAGCACTGTGAAATGTAACAGAAAAATAGTCCATAAAATTAGGATTTTGCAATACATCAGATTCTTATCACAATATTATGATGCTAAATAGCCTTAGAAATTACAGGAAGACCTTTATATGATTAGAACAGAGCACAAAGCTTATCTTTAAAGCAACTTCAGTAATATTTCTTGCCAATGATTACAAAGAAAATAATTTTTATATAAATAAAACTAAAACCAAACAAACCTCAAACACTTAAAGTAAATCATTTCTAACAGTTATAACTGCTTACAAATCTACATGTACTGATCTTATATTTTTGACTAAAGAAGAGCTAAATGACTGCTTTTTGACAGGTACTTTAACCACAGAAAAACTTTGCAGTACCATTCACAATGAGTTTACAGAGGTGGTGGAGGATAAAAATGGAAAACAACTTACATTACAGATTATCAGCTCTGTGATAATTATGTAACTAAGCGATTTCACCAAAAGGTTGCAGGAGAAAGGAAGAGAAAAGAAGCTTGTTTTGGTATTTCACAGCTTAACATTTTCATCTAATTCAAGGAATCTGCTGCCTTGTAGACACTTTTCAAAGCAAATGCTTGTTCTAAGGCTGAACCAAATCTATAATCAGAATTTCAAAACACACATACCTGCAGTGAACAAGGACCGGCTCATTCTCTACTCTCTTTGGTCTCATACAGGTCACAAACTCCAAGAAGTCCATGGAGTCATCAGGAACGCCATGATCAGGCCAGGCAACATACTGGAGATGAGTGACGGTGTGTTGTTCTTCCGTCTATAATACAATAAGGGTTTCAAAAAGTTTTCAGTGTTACAACTCTGTTTATTAGATGCAAGTCATACTTTTCACAGTAAGCATATTCTGCAGATGTTGTAAGACACATATGACATAGAAAATGTTTGTCATTTTATAGTTCAAAGTAAACTATAAGCTCGTAATTCTTTGCATGCAAAAGACCAACATTTCCTAAATAAACGATGTATCAAGTTTAACTTCTGTGATCTAAACAGATTTTCAATTTTTTAATTTATTGACTCTTGACTAATTATACCTTGACATCAATGATTCACCTGAGGTAAAATGCTACAAGACTTATTCAAAACAGTATTATGCAATAGTTTAGAACAGGCTGCAAAAAACAGCTGAAAACAGAGGAAGAAACATTCAGAATAACAAAACAACAGGGCACTGGGGGCTACCCAACCACAGCTCAAAAGCATGGCTTTGTTTTTACATTTCACAAAAATGAGGCTACATGTACTATAGTACATACAGTATTTAGGAACGCTATGCTGGCATACTGGTTCTAGGTTGTAAGGCGCATATCACTTATTCACTACCTGCAGTACATTAGGTCCTCCCATAACAAATAATTGAATGCCATTTTTATCTCATTCTGCGATCCAATTCAATCTCTCAAAGTACAGCTGTGGATCTATTCTAAATATGTGTGTGTGTTTACAGACTCAGTTACAATACAAAGTTGTCTGCAACATTTGCTCACTATGGTTTCTGTTAGAAAACAATATATATATATTGTTCATGTATATATATATACACACACACACGTATATATATGTTCATTGTAAACATATGAATGATTTCTGTACTGCCACAAAAGAACATTTTTTTCTTTATGAACACAATTTAATTACTTGAGAGATTCTGCTACACAAAGAGCTCCTTTTTCTTTTTTCGTTCAATTATACCTAAAAAACTGTTTTACAGAACGTCTTTCAGTTTAACTCTTTATTAACTTTATGAAACCACTCAAGCACCTTTACATTTACATTAGGCTCCGCTGCTATGTTACAAATATAACCAATGATTAGGGTGGAGAGAAAAGAAAAAAAAAACACAACAAAACAAAAACAAACAAACAAACAAACCCACAAAGACTGAGCTTTGCTGCATCATGCAATGAGGATCTCTCCACAAACTGAAACAAGCCTTCACATTGTTCCTTTATTTCTTCCACTTGTTTAACAACAGTTAAACTGATTAGCTGTGTTTTACCACTGTCCATAGCCAAACTTAACATTTGACAGCCTACTGAAATAAAACCCTCCTTTATCATTGCATCAGTCTATAAAAGCTGACCTCTCTCGAATGGTCCATGCAAGAATGCTTTTGTGATGCTAGTGACTTCAAGAGTTTTTTTATTTATTTCCTTAAGCATACAATTACTGAAATATATGACCTGTGTTAAATGACTTCAACTTCTGCTTTCCTCTTCCATTAGAGAAAGTGGTCCCACTCCCAGGGAGCAGGCAAGTAAAACACACAAGAGTAAGAAGACAGAATGCCTACCGCTTATGTACTGAGCAGAGTCCTAGGAAATAAGTTTATTCCAGGCAAGTTAATTGCAGAAATTTACCTTTGTCTCCATGGTTATGAAGACACACAACACAGCTCATACTTTGCTTCTTAAAGGCAGAGCCTGAGCAACCACAATTAAAAGGTGTAGCATAAAGTCAAACAGGACAATATGATGTAATATTAATGACCACGCTCACTGTAACACAAATTGTAAACATTTGGGATCTATCATCCAGGTCATCAAAAGAACCTACAATGACTGGAATCTCTGAAAGAAAAGTATGGCGTTTTCTACTCAGTTTCGGCTGCCATTATGTAGTTGATCTTGATCAAATGACTCCACTTTCTTAAACTTTTCTGAAACACCATAGATTGAAATGTATAAAAACATGACAAGAAAATGTCACAAGAAGTCCTTTTTTGCAAATCTGAGTGCCTACTCAGAACCCCTTGAAAAGGGAAATGAGATAACGCAGCAATTACATGTAATAGTTTTAGCTGATTCTCTTAAGTCAGAGACATTTGAATTACAGCAGAGTGACAAAGACTTGATTCATTCTAAAATTACTCAGGAGTATCCAGTCATCTTCCAATACGCATTAAGAACTTCAAGCCGTGCATCATGGATAAGTGCCAGTACCACACCGAGACAACCTGAAGAACTGACAGCTATCTGTAGCATCAAAAGCCATTTTACAAGCTCAGAAAAGAGGAAAGAGTTAACTATTAATTTTTACTTCTCAGTAATCCAGGCCTGAATATGTTCAGTTGACTTTTTTTTTAAATAGCTTATAGACATCGAGTACAACAGGCATGTTACAGAAGGTCTCTTCAGAGTAAGAAAACACCATAAGAGCATGCTGTTAGTCCTCAAAACAGCTTCTTCTGGTGTGATTATCCTCTATTTTCCGCTACGTGTCCTTTTCATTCCTCAAGACCAACATACTTGTTCATTAGTTACTCCAGGTATTCCTCAAGTTTCAGTGTAGTTTTCTAGTTATTTGCATTTTGATATAACTAGCTTGTTATTCTTTTGGTTGTGCTGTTCCGAGGTGATTCAAATTGTTAAAACTTGATCACTACCTCGTTCGCTTTTCAAAATGCAAAAGTATTTTGAATGCTTCAATTTTTATTAGTAAGTTAAAGCTATCGTAAACAGTGTGTACATTCATGTTAGAACTATTTTTTTTAAAAAAAACTCTAATCTGTTTCATTCAGAAAATACAAAACTATTACTATGAAGTCTAGAATTCTAGTTATTGTTAGTGTTTTCTTTCATTTTTTTTTAATCTTCAAGTCTTTACACTCATAATGAAAGTCAACTTTTGCACTGAGAAAGTCAGCCAAATGTTGCCAACACATGGAAATAGCTTGCATTAGAAGACCGCAATTACTAAAATGCTCATAACTTAAACAAAAAAGGGCTTGAATTATAGTTTATGGTCCCATAGTTAGCCCCACTGTGCATGCCCTATTAACAGTATTTATTTTTAAACTTTATTCCTACCAGACCCTGCTTCTTTGTACAAAACTGGTAATGAAAAATGGGGTACCTCCTTGTTACACTCAAGTTGCTTACCAAACCTTTATTGTCTGCAAGCCAGCTTACCACAAATTTATTTTTTTCCACTAAGATTTTCAGTGACAGTCATTATGGTAGCATCCTAATTAGTGATAAATGTAGCTTTCTCTTTATAAAATACGGCTTTATTAGTCCTGTTTTATAAGTCTAAACATACATATACTCATTAAGTGAGACAGCAAGAGCTGCTCATTGCCCAGTTGCTACGTTTGTCTAATTGACATTTTACACCTTGATGTTCCAAAAATATTTAATGTTTTTTGCAATCACATGAACTGATTTCAATCATATTTATGTATCCGGTAATGCCACAGATCAGTTGCAAAATGGTGGATCCAGAAAAAGAAGCCCAAACAATTTACAGGCTCCATTGACATTTCTGGGTTATGTAATTTGCCCCAGTTTATCATTAGCCATCTGGCCAATATGTAGCTGCATCAGGGCTTAACCCCCCATTTACTTAGCAAGCAGTTGCAGAGGTCTCAGACATCATCTCTGTCCCAAGGCATTTGTTACCATCCTTCTGCTGGCGATTATTATTGCTGCTGCAAAGATGCTGGGCAAAGAAAAGACATACTTGCATTTACTATTTCTGTGCAAATTCCAGACATCTTATTGCAAATGTGGTTAAGCTAACATCCTGGATTTTGCTCAAAAACAGTCAGGGTAAATGCCCAGGATCTTTTCTAGTCAGTCTACCACTGGGATTGCGACTCCTGACAAAGTATAGGGTTGGCAAAAGTAATGTCTCAAATAGCTGCTGTAACACTTAGGAGATAATCAAAACTTTTAGCGACAAAAATATCCATCCTTCATCTTTTGGCAGTTTGTTACCTTGCTTCTTATAATTACGGCAAGAAGCTGTCTTCCTCATTTCATTCTGCTAAAATGACTCTCCCTGATTAATAAAAGAATCAGGTGCTCTTCAGGAAAACAGCACACACAGCCAAGAATTATAATACTTATATAGAAGGAAGGAACATTAGGTTCAAACAGTCAACGTTACTTTTGACTTTTCTTAAAATCCAAGCAATTAAGTTTGCATTTTACTTTTTCATTTTTTGGTTTAGGTTATAATTTAATCTTCAATTAAAAAAAGAGGTATTTCACCAGGTAGAACTATATTAACCTTGAAATGGTCCTATCATCTTCTAAGCAGGAAAAAGGTATGCACTTTGACAGTGGGCTTCACCAACATCTTGAAAGCTGAAACTTGGTGATCAGGCTTAAGGCCCAGTTTCTGTTCCCATCTCATCATGCTTCTGTACACCCATGCTATAAAACTCTTAACCTTGTGTTCTTCAGTTCTTTACTATTTAAAACCAACTCATTTTCTTCTACCATGAGCATTGGACAGAACAGAATACATTCAGACCAGACACTTCCCAGAGAAGCCTTTAAAGTACCTCTGCAGTGCAGCAGGTTTGTTCAAGACAGTTATGATACTGTCAAATTTATACAGATTTCATTGGAAAGAAAATACAAGGTCTTGTTTAGTGTGTGGAAGCAAAAGTTTCAGTGAAACAACCTAAGAATCTTTAGCATAAACAAACTGAACATTTCCCTCAAACTGCTGTACGAAATGCATCTTGCAAGGAAGACAAACGGCATGGAAAGCCTAAGCCTAAACAATTAAGACCTGTAAAAAATTACAAAGATTCTATTTTCAGCTGTTTATAGCAGCAAGTGTTGCTCATTTACAATGCTGCCTCTGTTTCATCTAATATTAATTTAGCACAATCACTAGAAAGCCTGCATGCTGGTCATTCATAAACAGAATAATATCAGTCATTCTTTGTCTTGCAATTTTACCTTCTTCCAGCAAACAGCAATATTCTTCCTTAGCAAAATGAATTTATGCTTAATTTTCAATTTCTTTGAATTGCTACTTCAATTTATTTCCTTTTTCTTCAAACCATGTTCTCCATCATTGTGATGACAACAGAAAGTGATAGCTTTTAAATTAAAAAATAAACTTTTCTCCCCAAATCCCTCTATTTGCATTGTCATTGTCTGTGCAATCATGTTAAACAGTCCATATTATGACACAAGGAATTGTCTTAATTAATCACCTTGACTCGGGTTTGTCAGTGCTCTCCTGTGGTGCTCACTCGTTATTATTGCAGTGGTGTAATTGGTCTTTAAAGGATGAAATTAAATCCGTTTTTTAACATTCTGAATTCTTTTCTTTTTGGTTGAATGATTTATTTTAGTTAATAAAACAAATCAAGTGGGAGAATGGCAGGGCACTTTGGAAACAACTAATAAGATGTGGCAGAATGAAAAAAAAAAAACTTGCAACATTTCTTCTTACTTCAAGCTCTTTGAATAATACACTTCAGCAAGCATTGTCTCCACAGCCTTGTTAAGCTTCACGGCTGGGTTCTAGTTAAACTTAACTGAAATCAGTAAAAACGCTTTTTTTAAAGGCAGAGGAAACCAGAAAAAGAATGTTCAAAACAAAACTGACTGAAATTGGAGAGGCTGGTATGTTGCAAGGCAATTATCCTAAAGGAATCCGAATTAAAGTTTTCTTCAGACTTCTCATTCTGCTTTTTTTCAATGATTAAAAGCAACCATTTATCTTGTTTTACAAAATAGTGCACTTTGTGATGAATCTAGCACTTGCACTACACAATTTCATTCCTTGGGGGACCAGAACAAACAGACCAAAAATGTTTTGAAGTTTTTTTTTCTTTTTTTTTTAAAAAGCAAAACCAATAAAAAACAACTTAGTGCTTTATATGTTTTTCTTCCATTTTGCTATAGGATTGATTTCAATCTTGGTCTTGAAAAAGGAAAGGCAGGAAATTAAACCATATTTCATGTAATGAGGCTTAGAAAGGCTACAAGTATTTCATAGATTTGCAGTCACTTGCTGATCTTCAGTTACAGGTAAAGAAGCACCAAGATACACTGCGTCAAAAAAATCCAAAAAAGTTTCTTGTTCCTGAAGTCTTCTGAATATATCTGAACAAGAGGCCAAGGGCATAATTTCATAAACTTCTTTTTTGAGCTATTTTCCCCTGAAGGGGGATTAGAAACCTATGCAACTTAATCCACAGGAAACTCTTTCACAAATATGCCTTTGCAACAGGAATCAAGTCTCTTGTGAGGTTTGAAGCTTTATTCATCTTACTACTGAAAACTACCTGTCTTCATAAAGACCAATCCAATGACACTCACATTAATTAATTCATGGACTAATAAAACCCTGATTTGAATTCAGATGACTTTTTATGTATTCTTCAAAGAATCCAACAACAACATTTGTGAGAGAGAGCACATACAAAGCTTTGCAAAGCCTACTTTTAAGCAGAAGATGCCCCCAGAAGAATATATTTGGTCAGCTTTAAAAAGGCAGCTCAAATGTCAAATGATAGGTAAAACAAGGAGATACTTCAGTGTTTCAGAGTTCTTTCACTATGCTTTGAAATAAAAGCCTTTTATGTTGCTCATCTGAAATACCAAACTCACGCAGAGCTCTCAATTATTAGGGTCCCGTTTTTACTGCATGGAACAGCTGGATGCTGAGTGTTTCTTTGAGCGTGACCACTCCATTTAAGTGTATAAGCAAGCCTGTCCTTAGTGAATAAAAACAAAGAACAGAACACAATCAAAACAACCTCCCCCCAACAAAAGCACATCCACTTAGGCCTAACTTTAGAATAATTTTAAAAATCATACTCATGAAGATGAACTCTGTGCAAGCATATGCCTTTGCATTAGAAATGATGTTCCCAGCTGATAGCTACCATGCGACAACTTTGTGTACGAGATCCTTTTACTTTCATATCTGTTAACATGTCTACAAAAGCACACTAAGCTCTTACACAGCCTTTATCACAAAAAAACTTGTATTAAAAAAGCTAACTGCCCCATTCTCACTAGGATTTCTAAGTACCACATACTAGTAACTACACACTAGAAGTGAAAACACATACTGAATACAGCACTGGTGAATTTACTCAAAATTGTGAAACAGTGATAAACACCGACCAGGAAGAAGTATTTGAGGGGGGTAAACTAAAATTTACAAGAAGCATTAGCTAACCAAATTTTATTGGCAATCAACTAATTTGAATGACAGCAAATAGAAGGTTGCTTACATATACTCTGCTTTAGTGAGGTTAGTTTCTCCTGCACTGACATTCAAGTTTATCTCTTACAGATTAATTAGCTGAAAAACAGAACCAAAAATCGTACTGCTCTCCGACTGGATGGTTTCTCATAGCTAGAAACTGAGACAGTGTAAACGATCCTAATTGAAAGATCTTTGAACAGTGTAAGCACTAGTATCTTGCATGGTTAGTCAGGACTACAATGGAAATCTGAATCACATTAAGACAAATTTGGATTCACTGTCAAAATTTAGTTGATTCAGTTACAAATTTATGAGACTACAGGATTGGTCATCTTATTATAAGAACACCAATGAAACATTACACTTTAAAGCTTTTTTAATGTTCTGTTAATACTAGCTACTCTAGTAACACTAAAACAATTACACAGAAGATTGACTAGTACTAGAACTGTAGATTAGCATTTGGTCAGTACAGTGATTTCTTACACAGGTATCTTATGATAGTACAAACCATTCATCTTTTTAGAAAATACCTGCAACCACAGAATTTTGGAAGAAGAATTTTGGAAAAGAGATAAAGTGGCAAACGTGAAGGAAATGTAGGACAATTTATGAACAAAAGACAAACTTCATCCCCTATATTCAGGTTGTGGAAGGTATAGATCTGATCTGAACATGAATTTCACAACACAAGCTCATACATAAGAAGTATTCCATGTATTTCACTTCTGCTTTACTTTATAACCCTCTCATTAGCAAAAACTATTGTGAGCTAAGGAATTCAAGTACCTTACACAAATTGAGTGCATCGGGATTGAGATATAAGTATTTTTTCTTTTTTTAAGCTCTGAATAAAGATGATAAAAAGGACTTGGTGAGATTCTGCGTCTTCTCTAAAATCAACATTATTGCGATTCGCTTCATTGCTAGCTATTCGAGCCACATCTGCCATTAGCCGTGACCCACATTCTATCCTTGAAAGATCACAGTTACTTAGAAAAAAATCTCATTGAAAATCTAAATATCTGTGAAGAGTTGGTGACTGCAACAATGTTTACAGTAAAGCAGTAAACTCTTTAGGAAGCTCATTACAGTACCTGTACAGCGTAGTGGATTTATGTATTACAGGACAATGCAACTCTTCAAAAAGTATGTTTTTGAGGAAGCCGTAAAGAAATAACCATACAATGTTGATCCGTATTATATATACACATACCTTTTATAAAATGTGTATATTAACACAGATATGTGTACACTCACACACAGTCTCTATCTACCCAGCTATATATGTATTCATTCAGCTTGCTTGGACATAGTTTAAGACAACAGGCATTTACCTCAACATTTGTAACCACCATTTCTCTAACAACATATGCAATCGTACAGTCTTCAGAGTGGCATCTGACACGAAAGCCGCCATATTCCATTACATCTGGTGGATCAGGCCAATACTGATGACATTTCGTCTGTAAAGACAAAGGAAAATTAAGCACACATCAAGACTTTAAATAAGTACTTTGTTTCTAGCCTTCCCTCCTATGCTACGGTTCAGAGAATTCAAGGAGCAACTATTCTGGTTTGCCGGTGAGGTGATTACATCCAAATTGGAACATAACATGACAAAACAGGCTAAATTCTCTATAAACTTGTGGTCTTAGACATTTAAATAAAAATTCAAATAGGACACAAGATAAAAGCTTTCTGTCTGATACTAAACTGCCATCTCTGAAAACAATTTCTCAAAGCATGAGTTAGAAGGAGAAACGTGGATTTGTTCCATCTTGAGAAGGAAAGTGTGTGTGTGTGGGGGGGAGAGATTTATTACAATTTTCAGCCACCAAACAGCAGGTTATGGTGAAGACAGACACACTTCTCAGAAGTGTGCAACAAAAGGACATTAGGCGACTGAATAAAGATGCAGAAAGGGAAATTCTGATTAGATGTTGGCAAAAACAACTTTGATGAGGATGGTCAAGCACAAACAAGCGGCTCTAAGAGGCTGTGGAATCTCCATCCACTGAAATAATCAAAACTTAACTAACATGACCTTGTGCAACCTACATGGACTTCAAAGTTGCCTCTGTTTTGAGCAGATAGGTGGAAAAGGTATCTTCAGAGGTCCCTTCAGAACTGAATTGACTTTAAGAGCATAAACAATACAATATTTACTGTTTAATGCCTAAAAAAAGTCACCAACATTATGCTGATGCAAGAAGAAAAGAATGTTTTTGAAAACCCTGCAAAATAGTTTTTGTTAAGTCAGTGAAATTTGCTTTTCAAATATGAGTTAGGCTTCAAATATTTGAGTGCTACTTCGAGATCTCATATAAACAACATTATTTTCCCAAAATGATAAACAATGCACTGTTACATATAATGCTCATATTTAAATATATGTGAAAATTGAGATATTCCCTGAAAACAAATCTGATGTCCAGGCTCAGAATCATTAATACCATTAAATTTAGTAGTTGCTCACGTCCATGCAAGTAATTACAGTGAAGTCTTGTAACTCCAAGAAGTGTTGAGAAGTACTGGTAAATGGGATAGGTATATCAGCTAGTGCAGACAGAAGAGAGAGCGTGGCAGTCTGAAGTTCTGTGATTCACTGGTGTTTTGGGGTTTTTGTTTCTGTGTTCTGGCAAGAAAAGGCTTTAACACCCCTTTCAATCAGCTGTAAAGTCCTGGTCATGAGTGCACTGGAGAAAAAAAACTAATACATTTCAAAGGTTTTCTTTTTTTTTTTTTTTTGCTTTTCCTTTTTAAAGGGGGTGGCAATTTTTCTTTTGTATGAGTAAGACAAGATAAAAGTTGAAGGGAAAGTTCTATTTATAAATCTCATAGGTGCTAACTGTTTCCTTTATATCCATCTTAAGATGGCACCTGCTTGGGAATTCATCAAATCCCACTTCAATTACAAGAACATCCATCTATTGGCCCTGAAAAATACAAGCTTGACCCTCTGGTGTCATTAAAAATGTGCCACTGCCTAGTTAGCTTGCTTAATCTACCACTTCAATCATATATTCCCTCTTTAGGCATACCTCTTCTCTTCTGCGATATACTACACTGCCATCACTTCCCTCTGTTCTCTTTCATTCAGAATCAAAACCCTGGCAACATCTAAGGCCCTATATGCTAAGACTACTGCCAGTCATGCTGACAAACAATCATCTTTTGTTCTTTCCATAGATAGAGGTACAGCTTCTCCTCTTTTCTCTGACCCAAATTTTCCATAGATGATTGTTAAGGTAAGAAGATTCCTCTACAGGATGTCTGCATGTGCAGTCAGAGCAGCCTAGCTCTTCTCTCGCTTTCTTCAGGATTTATACTTCAAAACTTACAAGCTGTCTGGCATATACTGCTTACTGCTCTATTCAATAGGTTTGATTTGAAAAGCAGTGCAAAGTTTGATGAGCACGTTTCTAATTTACGTTCCATCACAAGTACCAAGTGAGTATCCGAGCTATGTATTACAGAATACTGCAGTAGAAAACTTGATGAGACTGGTATACAGTTTTACAAAGTGGTCGTAGGATTTCAGTTACAAAGAGATAAATGCTACCAGATACTATGCCAACAAAAAAGTGCAAGAAAAAAAATGGGAGTATGCTACTCCAGGTTTTCCCTCAACACTACCTACCAGGATAGCCCTCGAAGACATAAACTGCTCAAAGCACTCTGTAAAATGGTTTATAAGAGATATCACCAGTGTCCTGCTCTGTGATGAATGTTTTTCCAGGCAGCTGCAAGGAACTTCACTGAGCAGAAAGATACAGATTATGTACAAGCATGCAAGAATGCTGTGGATCTAGTTTCCAGTTCAGTTAAAGCCGTGGCTTTCTATCCATTTTTTCAGGTCTGTTCTTAGCAACAACACTGCTGTACAGTGAATACATTGCTTTTGAATTGCATAAGGTAACCTGATTAAGATTCCCTGGAAGATATTGATTAGCTTTAAAATCATATTCAGCTTAATCGCAAGGGTTCATAACTGGTAAAGCATGGCTCAAATACATTAGAAACTAGGTACTGCATAAGGCAAACATGGACTTTAAGAATTAGGAGCTGCATGCAGTTACAGACAAACCTATCTATAAGAAGTCAGGCACAACCAAACAGGCTTGTTAATTCAGTTTTAACAGTGGAAATGGTTTGGGCACTGCGTTGAAGGTCAAAAATCTGTACTTGTTTTCATCAAAGAAGGTGCAGAGACCTTAGTAGACCAAAGTGTAAATCACTTAATGAAGAAAACCTTAACAGACCTTGGTTTTCACGTGAATGTAAGTCAAGTCTCAGTATGGATGCACAATCAACAAAGAATGCTCATGTCTGACTGCAAGAGATATGAAAAAACTGGAGAGGATCCAGCCCAGGGCCACCTAGACCGTGAAAGGATTGGAGAACTTGACATATGAAGAAAGGTTGAAGAAACTGGGCTTGTTCAGTCTAGAGAACAAAGCTCCAGGGGGATTTAAGCAGGCTGTCAA
This sequence comes from Anseranas semipalmata, assembly GCA_013399115.1. Lineage (NCBI taxonomy): Eukaryota > Metazoa > Chordata > Aves > Anseriformes > Anseranatidae > Anseranas > Anseranas semipalmata. The sequence goes on along the minus strand of VXAA01001497.1, from coordinate 1,229,709 downwards.
TATCTAAAAGGTAGTTAAACCGAAGGGTGAGCTGTCTTCACACAGATGCGTAGCAACAGGCCATGAAGCAATGGGGAGAAGTTGCTTCAGGGCAAATTCTTCCAGGATATAGGAACAAAATTCTTCACTGTCAAGAACAATTAACCTTTGGAATATGTGCAACAACAAATAAACATTGGTACTTCTTAGATCCAAACAAGTGATGGAATATCCCTTCCTGGGAGTGCATAAGACTTGCCTCAACAGAGCCCTAAATAACTGTATCTAATGCTTTCCTTTCAAGAAAAGGACATGACAGACTTTACCATGACTGCAATCATCTATCTATACAAACTGCATTACCAAATCAATGATGACCAATGTTCACCAAGTGAACATCTGGCAAAGACATGCATCTTTTTCTGTCTCTAAAAATTCACCCACAAACCGGCCAAATGTAGGACACATCTGAATGTAAACAAAACTTAGAAAACACCTGGTACATAAATGCAAAGACAGGATAGTTAGAAGTTAGTGGCAAATTGCCTTGAAATTTACAACTCACTTGGCAAAGTACAGACAAGTATTGGCCTGTGCTTCTCCTCAAGAAAACAAAGCTATTTTGATTGCAATACAGAGGAAAGATAAGCATTTTTGTGCCAGGTGATGTTCAATAATGTCTGTCCCTATGAATAGCTACCTAGTCTGACCATGGCTAAAATGTATTCCTTTCAGCTTTCACACTTCTTGCATACATTTCAGTGAGGAATTACATTGTTGTTTAAGTGTTCTTTCTCAATCACCATGCCACTTACAATCTCAAGTATTTAGTCTCTTGCTTTCCAAAAACATTGTTTTTTGACTGGGATGCAAGATAAATTTGATAGTGTAGAATAGATATAGGAAATAAAGATAAATGCTAAGGTAGAGGCATCCCAACATCATTATCTGCCCCACTGTTCAGTTTTCTGAAACGCCAAAACCAATTCCTTTCTATATATTAATCACCTGAAACCTTCATCTTTAAAACTAAAACAGATACATTAATTCAAACTACAACAAATTACAAAAGCTACTGCTTTAATTTTCACTGTATTATTCTGAAACTAATGGAATGCTAGAATTTAAACAGAATTAGAGGAATTATCAGAGCAATTTTAGAAAAGAACCTTTGACATAAGTAAAAGTAAGCAGGTTAAATTCTGACCACTAGCATTCTTAAACTAGTAAGTACTGAAGTGGCAGATTCTGGTTTGAAACCGGACTGCAAGTTTTGCTCAACCTGCTCAGAACTTCCAGATATCTGCTGAATCACTGCAACATGCAGTGACACTGCAACATGGAGCCCTATTCTCATGGGAAAGGACAGCGTGCAGTACCTGGCTGATCAGCAATATTGGAGTCAGTGCAATGATTTCTGTTTATCAGATAGCTGGTTTGTTTTCAAAGAAACATGACAGAAAAACAACAAAAAAATCGCACAGCATTTCTTCCTCTAGGTAATTCAGAAAGCCTTCAGAGAAATGATTCAACAGAATAAGCTGGCCTATTTCAGGGTTATTTAATCATAACAGTGGGAATAATAGTTTGAAGGCATATTATATTTCTTCAGCATACAAAGAACCTGAACACACTTACCCGTCCTCGTTCAGTGAGAGTTGTTAACATAATGATTAGTGATAACTTGTGATCCCAGACGACTTGCCAGAAATGTGCACATGTGTGAGGAAGAGGTCCTTGAGTAGCAATGTACCTATTCACAATGCCCACAGAAGGAATTTCCATCTATAACGAGAAAGAAATGTCCTATGTAAAATTTATAAATTTGTTCTCACTACGCANTTTTTTTTTTTTAATATTCAGCATTTCATTCAAACAGAGAAAAGTTTTGAGGGAAGATTAAGAATACGAGCTGAGCAAGAAGACAATCAAGATCACAATTTATGTGATAATCTTCAAAGATTTCATTTAAACCAGATCTATGCTATAGATACTACATCCCTTCATCTGAACTAGGAAGAGCTAATTAATAGTGAAAATGCATTTCAAAACTTGAACCTGCAAAGCTTTCCAAGTTTTCTTTAATATTTAGTAAGGAATAATGGCAAGGTATACCAAAGGTACACTAGCAAAAGCTGTGTAATGGTTGATACTGGATACACTAAGTTAATAGTTGATTGTGATTTAGATCTTTCACATAAGTATCTGATACACAAACATATTTTTCCCCCTCTTTTCCCTGTCTCCCAGCTTACACACATGATTAGGGCAATGAGAGCTCTGGTTTCTCTTCTGGAGCCCTCACAGCATAGCTAATAGGCTATAAGTGGAAAGGCTATAGAGGAAAAAAGCTTAGTTTTAAAGCTATAGGAGACAACCTTGGCATTTACAAAATAGAGAAAAATGATTTACAGAAAGAGCTGAATCGAATTACAGATTTCATCTACATTTTGAAAGAGATTGGTCCTACATATTTAAAGCTAACAAGATAATTTGGAAAAGTTTATTTTAAAATAGACAATGAAAGACTATCAGAAAAACAACAGATTGGAAAATGTGATGGACAGACAAGAACTGCTCAAACACTTCCTAGGCTCCGAGGTATTTATTCAGAAATCAAAGTTGACAAAATACCTAATTTAAGCAATGCTAAAATACTTTTAATCTCCAAGACTGTGCTCAGACAGGAAAACACTTTCAGTAACTAACAAAAACCTACTAGAGTTAACTGCTCTGCTTCATCAATTTAATGCATCATTACTCACAGCCACAAGAGAAAAACAACAAAGGCAATTTTCATTAAAAATATTATTAAAAAATAAAGCTTAGTCTGGAATGTTAACCATTTTCTCAGGTCTACATAAGGAAATAAATATTAAATCCCACAAAATTACGTCATGCAGTATAGGAAAGTAATGGTGGATTCCACACGCTTTTATTTACTGTGTATCAGGGTGGCCACTTGTTTCACAAGAGACACTTCATCTTTTACATTAGGAATCTACAAATCTTTTACATTTATGAATCCTCAAAATGCAAAATGAATAACCCTCATTCCTCAAAAAGGCTAAATTTAGTCTGCTATTGTAATATAGAGAGTGAGCAAATGCAGGTCTCTGTATGACTTACATTCACATAATTCGCATTAATGTAATCTTCATCTCCCTGCAATATTATCCTTGTGGCATCATCTGCACACAAAAAATAAAATAAAGAAGGAATCAAATTAGAAATTAAAGTGTATGCTTCCTTTTTATTAAGTCAAAAAAATGAGGAATTGCAGACACACAAACAGCAGATTACAAAACAAAATAGATCACCCTTTAGAAAATAAAACAAACGTTCATGTAAACTTGATTATGTAGTGAAAGGTTTACCAAGAAGTTGAATACAACAGTTTTAGAAACTATCATTCAGAGGATAAAAAAAAAATGCAGAAAGTCTGTTTTTAATACTTACAAGGTAGAACATCTTTGTATCGATTCTTGTCCATATTTTGAGGTACCTTTGCACATGTAACAGCCAACCCTGGTTTCTTTCTATAAAGTTGCTGCAAACCAGAATTTAAAAACAGGTAAGTTTTTTGAGGGATATGATTATGCCAAACACACACTAAATAGGTTCACATAAAGATACATAAACAGAAAAAAATATGAGAAGTTAGTTCCTTTAATTTTTCTTAGCCACCTGCAAAATTCACCTGAGAGTTTTATTAATACATCTTTTTACATGAAAATAATTTCTATTATTGCTAGTCCATCATCATCTCTAGAAGAATTTATAGGAAAAAAGAGAAAACGTGTGAGACATTGATATTAAATTAGTCAACTGTTTCCTTGTAAAGTCTTCTTTGTCTCATAAAATGTACCACACAATTGTGGGAGGGCTAGAAGGAAAACCGAGAATAAGAGTGGAAGAACTGATCAATAAAAGATATTAGAAGAAAAAAAAAATAGTGACTGATATTTCTTGGAATCAACTGTAATACAAAAATTCAAACATTTTCAGGACTAAAACTACCACATTCAACCCTGCAAATATCTGAAAAAGCAAATCTTCAATGTATCATAGTCTCTTAATATGCGACTCCCCTTCTTTTGGGCCAAGCTCTACCTTGCAAACTTTATCTTAAGTGAATGTGGGCAAATGTGCGTATAACCAAAAATAAATTTTAAGGTCAAAATGCATTGAGTGCATGGTACAAGGCAATAAAATGTACAGGGGAAAAAAATAAAACAACAACAACAAAAATCAAGAAATGCAATTATGCAATTATAGTTTTGCTGTACTAAATATACATGAAAGCAGCTTACAAATGAGTTATTAACCTGGCCATGCCAGAGTTTTATGTACTTCACTGAACACTTATCAAAGAGGTAATTACATCTTTCATGTTTAAAGAAGATTTAGAATATGGTTCTGTACATAAAGTTAAGTGAAACCAATAGGATGCTAAAATCCCCTACTTTGTTTAAAAGAAAGGGAATAACAAAAAAATTATTCTATTAAAAGACTTACTGAATCCTAGGTCTCACCACATGGCTCACCACATTTTTCAACCTGCACAGCAGGAACAAGGGAAGAAGCCATGTGGGAAGAGAACTTGATAATCTATGTAGCAATCAAGAAGCTTCCATCAGTTATAATTTAAGTTCCATTTTACCAGAGCCAAGTTAAGATTTCTAATTTTTTATAGGAGACAAGGAAGAATAATTTAATGTTAAGTAACAATTCTGCAGTTTTGTTGTTGTTGCCTGACAAAACCGTCATTTACCATCGAAAGACTTGTTAAATTCTGCTTAAGTGGAAATAAAACAGGGGAAGATATTCCGGAAAAACTTGATATATGGTAGCGTACTAATTATTCACTATTTTACTAACATGAATGGAGATTGTGAGAGTTACCAAAGGTGATGAGGAGATACTGCAATTGTCTCTGCTTCTGAAGATCATTAAACAATGAACTGAAACAAAGAAGACTGAAAGAAGAAAGAAGCTATCACTAAGCTAACTAAGTTTATTTCATTTCAAAAGGGCTCCACAACTTTTTGTAACATCTAGAATATCCTTTTATATATGCTGTCAGGAAAAAAGTCATAAAGAATCAAACATTTTATGAAGATTATTAAAGAAACATTGTCAAAGTTGACGACTAAATTTATGCACAATTAGCACTTTTAAAGGCTAGTACATATCTTTTGAGTTACTGTTTCAGTAGCTAACAGACTTGGTATTAAAGCATCGCAACTACTGTTGTGGATTTTGGAAAGTTGATATAAACCATACAGTCTAGACTTCCTTAGAGGAAAAAAAAGAGGGGGTGGGAATATTAACTCAGAAAATTTGAAAACAAAGCAGACCTTGTAAAAGGAGCGGTTATACAATAAATAACACCACAACTCTTCAGCCGCCACCATTAAATCTTACGGCATTTGTAACAACAATGAAGGAAAAATATCAAAAATGGGGAAAAATGGCATTGCTGTTCTACAAGTTCCCAGAGTCAGAAAGGATTATGCCAGACTTTAACAATGTAAAATTAATAAATCATAATAACCAGGGTTTATCCAAAGTTACAATAAACATTTGGATCCCCCAAAGCAAAATGAATACAAACATTCTTACACTGTAATATGTTTCCATTACAGATGGAACTGAATTATCTTTTCTCAGTTCTTCCGTGTTAGCATAAGAAGTATTTTAATAAACTACAAGAACATTTTATTAGCTAGTTTTCTAGGGTATTCCCTGCTGATACGTTGAAGAGCATAACAAGCAGTAATCACAGAACAGAATCAGAGAACCATTTAGGTTGGAAGAGACCTCCAAGATCATCCAGTCTAACCTATGACCTAACACTACCAAGTCTTCCACTAAACCAAGTCTTCCACTAAACCATATCACTAAGCTCTACAGCTAAATCTCTTTTGAAGACCTCCAGGGATGGTGACTCAACCACTTCCCTGGGCAGCCTGTTCCAAGGCCTAACAACCCTTTCAGTGAAGAAATTTTTCCTAATATCCAACCTAAACCTCCCCTGGTACAACTTAAGCCCATTCTCCCTCGTCCTATCACCTGGTGCATGGGAGAAGAGACCAATCCCCTCCTTGCTACAGCCTCCTTTAAGGTACCTGTAGAAAGCAATAAGGTCGCCCCTGAGCCTCCTCTTCTCCAGGCTAAACAACCCCAGCTGCCTCAGCTGCTCCTCGTAGGACTTGTTCTCCAGACCCCTCACCAGCTTCATTGCCCTTCTTTGGACACGCTCCAGCACCTCGATGTCCTTCCCGTAGTGAGGGGCCCAAAACTGAACACAGTACTCGAGGTGCGGCCTCACCAGAGCCGAGTACAGGGGGACAGTCACTTCCCTAGTCCTGCTGGCCACACTGTTCCTGATACAAGCCACAATGCTGTTGGCCTTCTTGGCCACCTGAGCACACTGCTGGCTCATGTTCAGCCGGCTATCAACCAAGCTGGCTGAATTAATCTACGAATTAATCTATACAGCAGTTCGTCCAAATCTCATCCTGTATACAGGGGAATCTCACCTACAGAGTAATTTGCCCAAGAAGTAACCATCAGAGTTTTAGGTCACCAGGGAAAAATACCACAGACTGGACGTGACAAACCTCAAACACAAATTAACATTGCAACACTTTTGTATCAACCTCTAAGAGAAGAAGAGCAGGAACAGTCAAGTTGCTGCTGTTGTTCCATGAAAGGCAGCAAAACACGAGAATGTGAAAAATCTAAGTTAGGGTATAAAAGATGTTTCAGAAATTTCACTGAGCAGTATGGAAAAAGAAACAAAGTACACGATTGTCCTCTGTCAGCTCCCTACTATTCTACTAAGTAAAATAATAATAAAAAAAACATTTAGTGAGTTTTGCGTACTCGAGCTAGAAACATGTTAATTAAAACATATTTTTCTCAGCAGATAATGTTTTATGCAAGACTGATAACTCATCCTCCCCTGTCCTAAGTAGGGGAGGGTGAAACTGATGGGCAACTTATATTCATGGTCTCTTGAGATAAGATCAAAAGGGATCAATAAGTTTTCTAATTAATTAAGCCCTGACTTTACTTGCTGGTCACAGCTATTGGTCTGTATCAACAGCATTTGAGAGTTGAGTGTTACTTACCTCAAACTGAATAAGTACTGTCCCACTTTCCAATCCCTTCCTTAGCTGTTCCATAGACTCCTCCAGAGTATCAGCATATTCGGAACAGATAGGAAGAAGAGATTCTGGGAGATTCTGGGAATCAACTTCATCTTCTGATTTAGGCTCCACAAACTGTTTAACTACTGAAAGATGCATTGAAAATTAAAATCCATTACATATACATATACAATCCAATCCATTACTTATCAGAACAACAAAATTTGCAAAGACAAGGTCCCAAGAAAGCAAATAACAGCAACAGACTTAACTTCATTTCTTTATGTACTATATTACTGTAGAAATGACTAAGAGTAAAATGTCCTCATGGCCTTTAGGAAAAATAAACTCCTTAAGGAGCTAACTATGATGGCAAACCACTACTTCCAAGCATAAAGGTTTTTTTTGCTGCCATCTGGTCTTACAGATGTAACTGCTGGACAGGCTAATGGTTCACAACATTCACCATGGTAAAAACTCAGTGAGTTTTGCCTAAAATAATTTAGAGGTTAATTAATGGGATATCTCTACAAGCTTGGACCCCCCATGGCAAAATGAACACAAACATCCTTACACTATATTCCCTTTCCATTAGAGGAGCAACTGAATTCTCTTTTCTAATCTCTTATGCTAACACTGAGGGACCTAATTTAATAAATTACAAAGTTTTGTCAGTTTTCTATGACTTTCCTTGTGAACGTGTTGAAGAACATCAAGAACGTTAATCAAAAACTACACAGCAGTTCCATCACTCTATGAAAGCTATTGTATCACTGAATGTGTCGATATGTGGTTATTCTCTGCAATGATCAGAATGGCCCATACCAGACAAACTACAGAAAATGGGGAGCTCTTCATACTCACGCCTGTACAAATGACTGGCATGTGGCCACAGGTTATCCTTAGCTAAAAGCAGAGACTTATCTGCAGGTAGGAAAGGGACTAGAAAAATGGTTAAGACTAAATACTGCATAGAGCCCGTGGAGAGGCCTGCAATAACAGGAGCAGGACTGTGTTCATGGAAAACAAGGCAAAGAGCCCATCTGTCTTCCTAGAAACATACAGAATTTAAAACAAAGTAAATGCTACAGAGGCATATAACATTTATGAGTTTTATTGCCTCCTGTTTCCCAGCAATGCATAATCCCTTCAGATTTTTAAGTCATAATATAATCAGAAACTACTTGTAAAGCCTTCTATAATCACTTGTGTTAAGGTCTTACCATAGCTCCTAGAGAAAGTAAATAATAAACCAGAAGCTTCACTTCATCTGAAAGCTCCTGGGATCTGCATGTTTAAATATGCTGGCAAGCAAAATGGAACAGGATTGGTTCCCTGTATTTTAAATAAAAAGGCCTATGACCTTACATATTCCAGAGACTGTCGTGTTTGCCAACAGCAATTTAGTGAGTAGCCTGCATGGGTCAAGCTCATTATTATCATAAAATGTCTATTGGAATAATAATAATAATAATAATAATAATAATAATAATAAAAGTTGATTTGACATGTTTTGTAGCATAATTGTGTTGGGGAACAGCAGCTCATGGGTATTTGCAGACCCTCAATTAAATATTTGTGAAATTATGTTATATTTACAAAAAGAACTTTTGAAAGGAATCATTTGTTGTTTAACAGATTTTAGAGTTAAAAACATGAGAAGAAATTCTAACTTGATAGATTCTTTGTTAAATTGGAAAGAGCCTACAGTTAAAACTATGTATGCTACTAATTTAAATGCAGGGAGAACTTTCTAGCACAGACCTATTGCAAATGAACTGAGAACACACGTATTTAAATAGAAGATGGTATACCACCAAGCATAAGAGCAACAGTCTCAAACACATTAAAAGTGAATAAAATAAGCCCAGTTACCTTTCCTCCTGACCAAAAGTGCAAGCTCTCTTGTGTGAGATTCTCTGCTGGCTTTTATGAACATGACTACCTGGTCATGCGTGTGCTCTGAGATATCTCGGCCATTAATTAATACTATCTGATCACCTTCATGCAGTTTTGGAATACATTTATCAGCCTGTTTCAAGACCAAAGAAACATATTATTGTCATTGCATCCAGTCATGTAAGCAAGAACAAATCACAATGTTAAGTTCATCATGTAAGCAAATTCTTCAGAGTCCTCCTGACAGTTTCATCTTCTATTACAGAAGCTCTATCAAAGAATTCAGATATAAAGCTGTTTTAGTTGCTTCAAAACCTCTCAATGAAGCTGAGAAACAGTTCAAACAGCATATTGATAGCTAAAAAAAGAATTCGTATTTATCAGATAGCCATTAACAAATTGCTCTTAAAGATCCAAATTTCAGACACTAAACCTCAACAAATGAATTTCTGGAAAAAGTGTTCTAGGCATATAAGATGACAGATTTATTAAGAGAACTTTCAGTTTTTATGCAGTGAATACTCAAAAGTCCAAATACGACTTTGAGTTTATTAAACCAAACATAATTTATGTAACATGAAATTCCCCAGACATGAACTTCTTTTCACAATTTTAAGAAATTCATACACATTTTGTATTTTTGTTATTTATCAGATTCTTGTTTGGTAGATATCAAATTGTATCTACAAATACAGAAGACTTCTTCCCCATTTCATTCACTACGAGTTTTAATAAGATGATGTAGGTGAGTATTTGAGCTATGATGCTCAAGTACTTTGCATTTGCAACAAATTTTAGAGATACCTGTGCTGTACAGAACACCAGAACAAAGTTTTCCTCGTTCCAAATGAACACTTACATTATATCTTGTCTTGGATAGAGCAATTTAGATTATCTGCTGAACTCTAGGATTTGTTTGAGTTTTTTTTCTGCCACACATTAGTATGCTTAGCTTTGTGTCCAGCACAAGGTAATTCAAGCCATGGCCAGAATGATGATGACGATATACAAAGATGATTAAAGGACCGGAGCATCTCTCCTATGAGGAAAGGCTGAGAGAACTGGGACTATTTAGTCTAGAGAACAGAAGGCTCAGTGGCGATCTTATCAATGTATATAAATACCCGAAGAGAGCGTGCAAAGAAGATGGATCCAGGCTCTTTTCAGTGGTGCCCAGTGCCAGGACAAGAGGCAGTGGGCACAAACTGAAACACAAAAGCTTTTGTCTGAACATCAGGAAACACTTTTTTCTTTTTCTTTCTTTCTATTTTTTTTTTCCCTTTCCTCCTCTGAGGGTGACCAAGCACTGGAGCACGCTGCCCAGAGACTGTGGTGTCTCCCACCTTGGAGATGTTCTAAAGCCATTTGGACATGATCCTGGTCAACTGGCTCTTGGTGGCCCTGTTTGAGCAGGGGGGTTGCACTAGATGACCTCCAGAGGTCCCTTCCAACCTCAGCCATCTCTGATTCTGCAATAAGAGTGTGCAGGATTCTACAATCTTTGACAAGAGTGTCCACTTATGCAACAATTCTGTTTTCATTGCTATCTTGATTTTTATTTTGTCTAGAAAGTACCCAGCTACACAATAGCAATATACTTAAATACACACTCCATTTTAAATCTTTTGTAAATGAGACCTAGTCCATTACAGTCCATTATTCTGTATTCAGTTGTTCCCTCTATTTTACTCATGCTAACACAGGTTCCCTGAACTTTATTCATCCAATGTTATTAGCCCTATCAAAAAACAAAACGTGAACAAGATGTTCGAATTAGCCCTTTCCTCTTGATCCTGGGCATGCCTTGCAGGAAGCATGGATAGCTCTCCTGAACTAAGTTTATCAGTGATGTACTACATTACCGAGTGAAAAACAGAAGATGACAAAAAAGAGAGGTGATAATGATAGAACCAGCAGGAAGTAAAATGCTGAATTAAAAAAAAAAAAAAAAAGAAAAAAAAAGGGTGAGGATATGGAGAAGAAAATAAATTGGGAACCATTTGTGTCAGAAAATAAAGTAAAAGGAAAGAAAGTTTAAAATGTGTGTGAGTGCCAAA
>VXAA01001497.1:1201628-1218611 GCA_013399115.1 Anseranas semipalmata | reverse complement strand
AAAAAAAAAAAAAAAGATAAAGGAGAAGAGAAGGAAGATAGAGAAAACAAAGATGTATGCAAGAGGAAAAAGAATCCAATCAGAAAAGCTGCTTAAAAATATTTTTAAATAAAGAATGCCTTCCCCAAACTTTTTCTAAAGAAAGGAGGAAAAAAAAAAAAGTACAGGGAAGATTGACAATGATGAATGAAAAAGACATGCAAACAGAGGAAGAATGGGAATTATAAACAGCCATGGTGTTCTTCAACACTGATTTAACTAGGTATTCACAGCTCCCCCAAAGAGCCCCTGCCATACTTTGTACAATTTACGGAGGCAACATTGAAGAATGCAACTAGGAACAATTGGTTTAATCACTGTAAAATATTGTTAGTAATATCTGAAAAGATAAATGATATAAAGATCATATCAGTCATACAGACCATATCCAGTCAGTCCAGGAGTGTCAAAAAGTCAACAAAACCACACAAGAAATGGTTTCTGAGCTCCTACATTTATCTATAATTTAGATTTCTTGGCTGGTTACTCGCTATTATTCTTTATTACAGGAGAAGATGAATATCTACGCTCAAAGAAGCTGTGTTAATCATGTGACACATTAATGCCTCAGCTCTCTTGCTTGAATCATCTGACTGTATAAAATATATCTCAAAGGGGAATTAATTCTTTCTATGTAAGCATAATTTGTAGATTTTTCAGATACTGAGCCTTTTCAGACAATTAATTATGTCAAAGGCTTCCTGTCCTATTGACACACCCAATGTTTCATTTTATGCTAATCATTTTGTTATTGCTCCAAGAAGCATGCATACTATTTTTCAGTCAGAAGCTCTATTAAATACAACCATAACTACTTCTTTATCACCTTAGGACATTAATACTGTTGGGGGGGGGGGGGGGTATAGGAATTTTGTTAAAAAAATACCAGATGCAATAAATGGTTGTTCTTTAGATTTATGCTCTCCTGCAACTCCTTTTGCTATTCTGTCCTCAAATCTCCCCAGCACTCTAGATTACTGATGTAGTAGAAGTGGACTTAAAAAAAAAAAAAAAAAAAAAAAAAAAAAAAAAAAAAAAAAAAAAAAAACACCTTTAAAATGCCAAAGGGAAAAGTTTCCTCTTCATACAATATTATCAAATGGTGCAAATGGTGTCCCTGAGGACAATTTCTCTGGTAATAAGTGAATCCAGAGCAAGTTGAAACAGCAGCAAATACAATAAATACAATGAAGGAATGGCATCACTGAGGTTCTGTGGAGCTAAAATAAACCAAAAATGCATTCCATACAACTACCTGAACTTTCAAATACGAGCTACATTTCATTAAATAGTCAAGAGCAGGTGAAATTTAGTTTATGGAAAACAATATAATCAACATTAATTCTGTTATGCTTTATGATTTTTCCTCTTCCTGTAACATGATGTGATTTCTACAACACTGCCACTGAATATACCACGTTGGGTAAAAAGTTTCCAATTTATCCCCTGACCCTTGATAACTTGCTTACTTGATGGTTTATTAGGCTAGAGAGCTAATTAGCCATTTGTATCTATGCCGATGTCTACTAATTGGAGATATTTAAAAGAGGTATGTAAATTAGAATCACGGTCCTTTTCCAATCAGCAAAGAGAAAAACACAGCAATACTTCCATACTTCCCAGAAGACAATCTGATCTGCCAAAGGTAACCACTGCTTCCGGAGAAGCATTTTTCCTTCTCCAGTTGTGTTGTAATAAGCCTGCTTGTCTTACATTCACTTCAATATTTCACATCACCCTTACCAAGTTTGCTAGGCTGAATGTGAATCTTTAAGCCTGTTTTATTTTCACTTTGTGGATTTAAGTTACAATGATAATTTCCTATTACTCTTCTATTCAAGTAATTATTGTAGTTCATAACAGAGTGCTGTGCACTGCATAAGTCAAACCACAAATTTTTAAAATAGAACACAAGTTCTCAAACAATTTGTTTTAGCTTCATTTACATCACGACATTTAGATATCAGCCCTGTGACTGCTTATCAAATTTCAAGAGTCTATAATATGCAGAGCACACCAGACTTTTAAGATAAAGTTAGTACTACCTCCCACCAAGTTAGCACTGAGATTTTATGAGAGTTGGGAAATATACTTTGGAATAAGGTGAGTGAAATAAAAACTTGAGATAAGATGCCTATGTCCTCACAAATTTATGTACCAATTATTTAGAAAAAAGTTACCAAAGTGTTATATTACTGTTAAAAAACATTTCCATAAGCAAAAATCCATGACAAAATAAGACTAGTGCAAACATTCTACTCTCCACTCCCAAATGCCAGCCCTGCCCTGCATACTCTCCCATCTTATTAGTGTTTTTAGCTCTAAGGATTTCCTGAGCTTGTTGTGGTCTGTCTATTCAGTAACTGTCAACAGGTTGTTCTCTCAAGTATTTATCCTCTCCTGACCCCCTACAGAATTATTTTAACCACAGCACCCTTTGTCAAGGAGTTTCACAGGTGTGTCTTACACATGAAGAACTCTTACTATTCATTCATTTTCAACCTGACTTTCACAAACTTAATTTGATATCCCCTACTTCTTTTAACGGAATCCCCTGCTACCTGTTTCATAGTGCTCCAAACCTTGCAGATCTCTGCTATCTCTCTCTGAAATTGTTTCTTTTTTTCAGGCTGCACAGGCCCAGACTACTCACTTCTGTTCTGCATCTCAATCATCCTTTTTGCCCCTCTTCAATCATTTTCCATTTTCCAGTGCAGTTTCAAGATGCACTTTTTGAGATGATGGGGGAAATAAACATGCTTTCTACTGGTCTCTTGTTTGGCTAACAATTCCCAACCTTTACATCTGTAGCTCAAGAAACCACCAGCCCAATCAATTTCTAAAGAGAACAGCTCAGCTGCTATTTCATACTGTTATGTGTTTCCAAATTCCTACAAGTAAAGACTTGAGAGTGGTGGAGGAAGTCATAAAAGAGAGATTAAAAAGGGTAAGAATTTACTTACAGGTGATCCTGGAGTTATTCTTGATACCACTAATGGCATTTTTTGATCTACACCACCCTAGACAAATGTCAGGTAAATAATGACCATAAATATATCATTATAACAAACATAAGCATTTTAAACAAGCAATCACCTATTTTTTTTTTGTCCATATAGAGTTCGTGTTCTGTCACTATAGGTTGGTAAGACTGAATTTTCATGAGTGAATGTCAGGAGAGGTGTGTGTTTTTTCCAGTAAACTAAACCCAGTGTCTTTGCTTACCCATACATATTATCAGGCGGTAAACAGACCAAATGCATCATTATTTTAATCCTACCCTTCGAGCAAGCCTAATTCTCAACATTTGAACTCACAGGGTGGACAGTAACCTTAGATATTGTGATGAGCCTGCAAGAGATCAGGAAGGATCAATGTTCCAGACAACTATACTCCCTTATTCCCTTTACATGAAGCTCTTTCACTGCTCCATCAATAAATACCTAAAGCGAAATGATCAAACTCGGCCCTGATTTTGATATTATGGCTACTTCACACTGCTTTATCTGTTTAAATGGAATTTCAGTGAGAGGATGTCAAAAATTTACAGGGAAATCAATACTTATTTCCATTTTCTTCATAAATTCATTTTCATCTCTCCAATGTGCTTTTTTATGGGTGTATTCAAGAAGATAGCACAAACTATTTAACTTGTTTTATAATACAGAGGCAGATTTTTCAAGAAATTAATACCTTAAATTAGGCTTTGCAGTCCACATTTGAGCAGCAAAATAGGCAGTTTGCTTTGGAAATGTGTTATGCCCATAGTATATGCAACTAAAGAATACAGAACTAGTAAAGGCATATTTTCATAAACATTTCTTTATCATTTAAGAATTAGGCTGCCATTTCTAAAAATTTTGGGGTCCATAAGAAATCCCTGTGGAATATACTGCTTTCTCCAAAGCATTACATTAAAAATGAAAAATAATCATAATGCCAAATCATGATATCTATATAAACCCTTTAAAAATAACCAAAAGATTGCTGTTTTACCTTTAGATTAAATCCAAACTTCCCATCTTCATCTGGTGTGATTCGCACCAAAAGTAAATCTCCCTCAATTAGTTCATTCTGCAATATATAGAGAAATCAAAACCAAACTTTTCTAATTTTTGAAACAAAACAACAGCAAATTAGAATATGCTCAGAATTCCAAGTATGATTTTTAGCCATCCCAGATAGGAGGTGCCTGGGATAAAGCAGAGTTGCACCTGCTATCGAGACATATAGTAGTTTGAGTTATCTGATCTTTCCACAGTCATGCAAGGATTCCCATTCCATGAAGAAATTCCCTGCAGATGCTGCTGGAAACCTGGACACTATGGGACATCAATGCAGTTGGTAGGCTTGCCTATGATATTTTATACAGAGCCTTGGATAAGTTTGAATAAGACAAGAAGATTTATTCTTATTACTGCATAAAACACGCTCATCCCAGAATATAATCACAATTCTTGTAGGTTCTTATTCTACAGTTCAAAGCTACATGTAGTACCAGTTTTGACTTTAAAAGAATGCAATTGAACATACCTTATCACAGTAGTACTGACCGGAATCTTCTGTTGAGCTACTTTTTGTAATGTTATCGTATGTTTCTAAGAAGTGTTTATCCACCCCTTCCAAGGGGTAAGAGCCAGAAATGTTACCAACTCCATTGGGAGACTGAGCCAAGGTTTTAGGTGAGGTATGGGTCAGAGAATTCCGAGTTGGACTATTTCCCAATACATTCCTTCATATAAAAAAAGATAAATAAATATTAGGAAAGTATTGTTATCCAGATTTTTATGTTATACAGTGTAAAACGTGCAAATGTACTGCTCAGTGACAAGAGCAAACCAATTTTATGCTTGAGATTTAACACTTCTTGCCATGCAAAGTAACAGAATTGGAGTATGATCTAAGCATGTCATTTGATCAGTTGACATCCAGAAGAATGGACAAAATAAAAATAGAGTAGCAGAAACATTTTTAGCAAATTATTTGGAGGTTAGCAGTGAAAGGCACTGCTGAAGTGGTACAGGAAATCACAGTAACGTGGAGGAACTGAGAGCTGAGCCCCAGGGGAAAGATACTCCAGTGCCAGTCCTAGCCATCAAAACTGTATGCTGTGATTCCACTCATTTTTGCAAAGCACTCTTTTTTATTCCACTTGTACGAGTGCCATCTCGACCTTATCTCTCTGCGAGAAGGTGGTTTGCAGAAAAGCCATGGTAAATTGTCATAGAAATAGGAAATGAAATGATAACGACAGGTTTAATGAAAGTAATATATTCTGTTATTGAGGTAATTATAACCATGAAGAAGGACCCAGAATTAAATGGAGGTGCAGACCTGAACTAGTGAGTCAAGACCCTTAAAACTGAAGGATAAAAAAAACATTAAGTAAATGAATGCCTCAGATCTTAGAATTGGCCAAGTGGCCTGGTGGTGCTCCACGACCTTTCAAACATTCATTTGGCTACGTACCCTCTTGTGAAGGGTATCTTCTGAATATTTTCTGAATATATCTTCTGAATATTTCTGATGTTCGGTTTTGCTACATGTTCTTGGCAATGTGAATTAAATGTTTTGTACAACATTTGCAGGATTTTCAGTTACCATGGAAAATATTTTTCAGGAAACATTATTTACTTGGCTCTTCCAATAATTTGAAAATACTTTAGCAAACAATAATGACACTTAATAAAAAAAAGGAATTATATTATTATTATTATTATTTTTAATCTGGTAACTTCCAAGAGGTTTTCATGATTCCTATGAGGTCAACGTTAAGCAAGGAGGAACACTGTATATGTAAACATATCATAATACATTTTTCAGAACATGGGTTATTGAAAAAAAAAATCACTTGCAACTTGAAAACGTAGCTCTTTATGATTTTCCAGGGTAGTAAAAAAATAACAACACTAGGAGAATGTGACAAATTACTTCAGTTAATGCCTTCTGGCACTATATGAAGTTAGCAGATAGAATTACCAGCAGATTTTAGCATCATTAAACTTTTACAAAAGGTTCCATTGAACAGTTTAAAAACCTCCCACGTCCTGATCCAAAAAGTTTTTTTAAAAAAAGCTTTACAATATTCAATTGTTTACACAGTTATTTCTGTCTTCCAACCATACAAGACCACTACTTTGAAAAAACATTTCAAGTTATGTATTTTGTTACATAGCTTAAAGCTAAAGATTCTACAACAGAAAGTTTAAAGAAAACTCACTTTGGTGATCCTTGTTCAGATGACCTGTTAAAAACCAGTAAATAAACAAGTTAAATCTTCAGGAAAACAGGAACTAAACTCTCATTAAAAAAAAAAAAAATGCCTGTGTAGAAGCCAAAAGGTGTGCTCACAGTAAATTAAAGAATACTTAATCCTGTGCAGAAGGTCTGAATCAGGCAATTATGGAACTTATGAAACACTCAACAAAAAATCACCAGGCAGTTCTAATTACACATTTCCACTTTTGGCACAAACCCAACTACAGACAACACACATCTGCTACTGAAACTTAAACTATGCCAAAGCTTACAGAGGCACTTATTTAACAGGACACACAACATCATTTGAGAAAGTTTTAGATGTGGATCACAATGACTAAAGATGTCACTGATTATATTTCCTTATATGTAGGTAATGAGAAATTAGCATAGGCTGCTTCAGAAGCATTACTTATAACAGCAGAACAGAGGCTGACAGAATTTTAACACAAAGCATAACTAAAGCAGAAGTGGCTACACAGGCGAGGACAATCTAGCACAGAAAAGAAGGCAGTTAATCGGGGCTCTTTGCAGAGCAGCTTGGCTAATTATAACAGATTCCTCAAGCATTATCAAGAAAATGTCCACACACACAGATCTGACACGAATAAAGTCTCCTCCTTGATCACTGTCATCCAGAAGTGAAGTAATCTACGTAATTGTAAAACTTCTGTTATAGAAAAAACTATAGCTTAAATTGGGGAAAGAAAAAAAAAAGATTGCAAGAACCAGGATATTGTGTTGGATTGGTTATCTAACCTAGCATTCTGTTTTCCAAAGTGGCTAACTGATGCTTAGGAAAAGGATAGAGAAACCGGGCAAACATTTAGTGATGCTTTGCGAGAAGGCTCTCGTGGTTGCCAACAATTAGCAGTTCTGGGACTTCTGAAGTGGAAGTTGTGGTTTAATCAACCATACCTAAGTGAAAAACTGAAATACAGTAGAGCAGCTGGAAATAGAAGCAACTGATAATCAGATCATGGAGCAGTTCTAGTTTTATTATATTCTCTAGAACACGAAACACATGCGGAAGTTACTTCAAGGTTGTGCAGGCAGAAGAAACAGAAATTAAGAAAAGCTAGAGGCTTCTCTACTTAGGCTGACTGTCTGGTCCCTTTAGAATCCTGTTACTCCTGTCCCACCCCCTCATCCTCGGGAAATACACCTCGGGAAATACAAAGACTTTGCTGCTCAGAACAAATCCTGATACTCGGGTGCACTCCTGGGAGAGCAGCCCCTCACCAGAACCACCCTCTCGGATGCCTCCTTTCCAGAAGAAGGTCACAGCTGGAGGCTAAAACTGTCGATGTAGCATGGTATTTACCTTACAGCAAGCTGTATCACGATACAATTTATTGGCGAAAGTTGTATACGAATGTATCGCTGCCTTTCATGCAAAGCAATGACTTGTCTCGAGTTTGTATTTCTTCTCTGATTTCTTCTGAATTTAGTAACCTAGCTACAGACATTATGGCATGCTTTTTTGGTAATGTGCTCTGTCAAAACTGTCGTTCTCTTACTCAATTCAGTTAACCAACAATCTTAAACACCGTTTTTTACTTAAAGGACAGGACTTAAGTACTGGCCATTACTGTTTTTCCTTTAAACATCCCATCACAATAATTATTCAGCAATGAAGACATAAATTAGCTGTAAGATTGCAAAATGAGTTCATGTTACTGTTCGTGTGTCTTACAAGATAGCTGCTTTTTTTTTTTTTCTTCAAATGTGACTGGCAAATATATTCAACAAATTAGCTGCTACAGATGGAGAAAAAAATATCAAAAGTTGTAGTATGCAGCATTTTCTAAAGCAATCGAGGAGCTTCATCAGAAATCATTTGAAACAGTGAGTTAAACCATATTACGTCAATTAAAACAGTAGAATCACAGAATGGCCTGGGTTGAAAAGGACCTTAAAGATCATCTAGTTTCAACCCCCCTGCTCTGGGCAGGGTTGCCAACTACTAGAGCAGGCTGCCCAGCGCCACATCCAGCCTGGCCTTGAATGCCTCCAGGGATGGGGCATCCAGGTATCATACTAAGATAAATTTGAAAGTAAAGGTTACCAAAAAAAAAAAAAAAAGTGTTTTCAAAGCAAAGTATCTTTATGGCAGATAGAACAGAGCTTTACAAATTTAGTAAGTAGTGACCAAAAAGCCTAAGCAATACAACTCCATGCTGGAAAAGTACAAACAAGAAGTAGTTTGGTTTGGATGCAGAGTTGAATTGTCAAAACTATAGGAAGCAATTCACAATACAGAGTTAAATTCTCCAAATGTTGTTCTCTAAAACAACCTTAAGAATCATGTACTATGTTTCATCAAAAACTACAGTAAACATAGAAGTTTCATTCTAGTTCAGTTTCCTTATATGTATTCCATAATACAAACAAATTCTTCCTTGAGAGGCAGAGGTGGTGATGCCTGATTCCCTAAGAATTTGTGGAAGTTTGGGTTGTGTGTACTTTTTTTTTTTTTTTAACACTATAGTTCATCTTTCTTTACTGCAGTCATGCCCCCGCGCCCCCCTTGTGATCCCACTGATATTCACCTCCATTCTCCCACAAGTACCTCCAGTTCTCCTTGTTTGCAATCCTCGTAGTACTTTTACTCCCTAATTGCCAGCACTGCAAAAGATCCTTTGGCACCATGCACACACATGCTGCCTGAGCAGCCAGTCTAAGTGGTACAGACAATTGTTGAGCCCATACTGCAATCACTCAGTGAGTAAAGATTAGTTCAAGTTTTTTCTGCCTAGTCATCAATTTTCACTAAGCTTGTAAAAAGAAAAAAAAAATAATTTAGCATCTTTGAAAACTCCACTCCTACATTAGATGTGACTGCAGTTGTCCAGACTTTCTAAAGTGGGAAGAGAGACAGACAGGCAGTGCAATGACATAAGCCTTATTTCCTTTGGAAGTCATGCTAAAAATAAAGAAACATAGAATTTATTTTAGTTTAAGCTAATTGATTTCCTTCTGAGGGAAAGAACAATGAAGCTGTACACTTTTCTATATTCTGCTACAGTAGAGATACGGCTCTATGACCAAATTCTTTGTAGAATTCAAGCTGTCATAAGTTAACCCTTTTGACAGCTCCCACCAAAAGCTATGTATCATAATAAAATTGTATCAATCATAAAATTCTGATGCAATGTCTCTATTTTAATATAATCTCTCTCTCCTCCCCTACCCAAGACAGACAGGTCATTTGAGAGAGAAAAAACAACTTGCACTTCCATTCATAAACTGTGCATAAACATACAGCAAATTCTCAATTATCTTAATAACATATCTGGAGACTTAAATGTGGGATATAAATTCTTAGTAATATTTGCTGAAAGTTTATCTGTTGAATTATTGCACTTTAATTCAAACACGTCAGTCTGAAGGAGCTACTGAATCATTCTGCAACCTTTTAAAGTATAAAAAGGTAACCAAAAACTTAGCCCAGACAATGAGCAAATTCAACCCTTACAGGATTCATCAGTGACAACGGTGCTGTGTCTTCATAAAGACCTTAGCAGCACAGCATGCTACAGCTGCAGAATTTTGATCTTTGCAACTCACTGAAATATTACTTCTGGCAGTTAATTATTCACCAGTGTGATAAAGTACTCTGAAAAGGAATACTGAGATCATCTTTTCTGGCTATACTCTATTCCACATTTTACTAATGTATCTTCTTTATTTCAGGACATACAACAAGCACCATACTTTAAGTCAATAAAAGAGAACACTCACCAGACCAACCAATCAACCTTTTCTTCAAGAAAGAGAGAGCTTCCTTGCAAGGAGATTAAACTTTCCATTGGCTCAGCTAACGTGCAAACACTTTAAAACTGCAAGTAATTTCTTTTCCTTACTCCACAATATGTCTAAAAAGATGCTATTTCAATCTTTCACTCACTATGGATTGCTCTGTCAGTGATGATCTTTACAATAAAACTCTTTGCTGTGAAAATCTAACTCTCCTTTTCTGTCAAGTCTCAAGGAAAGACCCCTCCTCCCCATATGTGTGCACTACCAGAGAATTCTGCTATTCTGAGAACTGATGATGATAAGCTAAAGTCAAGCCCCAAGAGAAAAGAGACAACTGAAACAATAGAACTGTAGCAAAACTCCCTCTCTACAAACAACTGAAGGAAACATCTGTAGGTTTTGCCCTTGCGGTGTTCTCAAAGTTCTCTAAGCTTCTTTTTTTCCTAACACCTGCAAGGCTGGGGAGACTGAATGTGCCAGCATTTCCATTATCTCTTTCTGAGAACTCACCATTTAAACTAGGATTATTATTCATGAACCAATTAAGTGAAGATATTTACAGCATCATCTTCTGCTGCCTTTTAGAGAAATTTATATACAAAGCGACTTGGACAGTTAACATTCAGCCTGTCTGTGAACAGAATGACTGTGTAAGAAGGCCATATGGATTCTTTGTGCTGCATACTTGAGTACCATTCTGAAAAACTTGTGGACTTCATGGTATACACAAGTTTTTCAGTGATTTTCTGTAAGCTGCAAACATCCACATTGATAAGCTGCTGCCAGGATTCTTTCAGTTCCTCTGCACTTCCTCTACTGACCATATTCCAGATAACTAGCTTAGTCAACAGAAAAGTCTCAGAAAAGTGTTCAAGTGCAATGATGAGGAGAATGCAAATGGCAAGTGATGGAATGACAAAGTTAAGGGAAATGAAATGGAAATGTTCCGAGATCTACTGCCTAGTATTGGAAGGGCATCTTCCTTGAGAAGGACTGAAGTACATGAACAAGGACAATAGACTTGAGAAGTACAGGGGATTTTGTAAAAAATGAGGAATTAAACAGGGTTGTATATGATTAAGAACTGAAAAAAAAAATCTTAAATCATTTAAAACTATTTGCAATTTTATACCAAGATAGTAGTTACCGGAACTTAGCTGGATACATCTGAAGGGTACTTGCATCAACAGCAGTGCTTTAAAAATTCTGTATACAAAATGAATATCTTAGATAAAATAATGTGTTCCCATAGTAAGTTTACTGAATCTCACTACGCAGCTACAGTTTATTGTCTATCAAAACAGTAAGCTGAAAGAACTCAACAAATATAGCCTAAGTGCAGGAAATCTATTTTCAATGCAATAACTTCACCAGATGATACACCACACTTACACTAGGAGCATATATGCACTTCCAGAAATTCATAGCATAATGCCAATGAATTTCCTTTTGTATACTAGTTCACCCTTTTATTTCCTTCCCCTCCAACTCCGGGACTGTAGCCATTATGCCATCTGTATCACCAGCAAAGGATAGTTTTAGAATATAAGTTAAAGAGGTTTATAGCTTTGGCAAGCACGTTTAACTAAGGAAAAAGCTTATGCAGGAATATGTTGCAATTATAACAAGTACAATCACAGAATTGAAGTAATTTAGGTTGAAAGGAGCTTGGGATTTCATCTAAACCACACTCTTGTTCAAAGACTGGCTAGCTTTGAAGTTAAGATAACGATGCTCAGGTCCTTGTCTTGTTGAGATTTTAATTTCTCCACAGACAGAAACACCTCAACCTTTCTGGCAATACGTTTGAGGGCTTAACCAAGCTCAGGGTAAATTTTATTTTCTTTGTGTCTTTTCAGCACTCGACTTGCTGTAACTTGGGGCCAGCACCTCACATGTTTTTGCTGCATGCCTCCAAGAAGAGTCTGACTCCATATTCTTGATAAACCTCTTTTGGCAAAAATGTGACCGACTCCCCCTACTCCAGCCTTCTGCCTCTTCTCATACATTATTCGCTCATATCTGTGAATAATTAGCCAGATTTATTTCACTGATTAATCAACAGCAAGTCTTTAAATATAAGTACAAGACCTGTAAGGCCTCATCTGTCAGGTTTTCTTACTGACTGATACTGTAATGAGTTTGAACGTCTCTTTGAAATGCATTTTACAAGTCTTCTTTCTGAAACACAGATTAAACAGAATTTTGCAGCTAATCTTTTCTGTTAGGCCACAGTCTACTCTAAAAAAAACTCCTGAATCAGTTGTTCCCATTCAGTCTTCTGTTCCAAACCAAACAGACCAAAGCCTTGGTTTATTTCATTACACAGGGAACAAGAGAAACTGAATAGTTTAACTAACAGGACCCTCCACACAGCTTAACAGGGAAACTTTTCCAAGCCAACAACTCCGTTATTTTTTCCCTTAACATAGCACCTAATATATGTGGTTGAATTTACACGTTCTTACTAACAAGCACTCAGAAAGGTGTATTCAAAAACATGAAAAAAAAGCCTTAGAAGAGCATGCAACAACTACATTAACAATCCAAACCATTCCACCTACAGTAGGGGTATAGATACATTAAAAAATCATAAGCCATTAAACCTGAATTTACAAGGTCAAAGAAACTCTGCTCCTCACATAAATGAGAAATTGGTCTCACACAGGTAACATGAATAAGGTTATCCTGAACCACTAGAAAACTCATTTGTTTCAGTAACCTTTCACTTCTAGAGCCTTGCCATCGCTGAAAGAATCACCAGCTTACTTTAACGATATAACATTCAGTTAAGGGGGAAGTGTGGGTGTTTGTAACAATGACATGGTCTTCCCACAGAGCTGGATTAAAAACTTAAATGCACTACAGGGAATGAGTGGAGGATACTCCTCCCATTTCATAGTCACTGGCTGAAAAACATGCAATTTCCCACAGCTGGATCCTCTTAGGTTAAGAACATGGAACAAAACAGTGGCTTTCACAGGTGTTTTTTTCTTTTTTTTTTTCAGTCATTCATTTACCTTCATTTTTCATTTCACTGGGAAGTACAACTATTGCTGTCACACCTAAGGCACCAAAAATTCCAGTGAAATACTGTTGGGTGCAGAGGGGGGAGAGAGAAGGAAGGAAAAGGAAAGGAACGTATGTGGAAAAAATGAAGTTCAAAGCACCTTAAACACTACTCAGTTACAAGACTTTATGGTTTTTTATGGCAACCCTCGGCCATTGGGATTTTAAGTTCATAAAGTGTTTAAAATGTGTATTATCGAAACATTTAAATCTACAGAACAAGGAAACAAGCAAACTCATTTTAGTGATTTTGATTTTCTCTTACTTAATAGGAGGTAAAGGGTAAGTTAGTTTCTCTCAAATCAGCCTTGAAGGATCTTACACATGAACCACTGGCTATGATACACATTCAGTTGACGTTCCCCATATATCAGCTACATTTTATTTTATTTTATTTTATTTAAATAGATGTCAATACTGAGAAACAGAACTTGCACTGGGGATCGACAGTGCTGCGTCAAGACAAAAATTAACTTCTGATACAAGATCGAGCATGTTAGATTCTATGATTCCAAAATGTATTCAACCTATTGCTCCAGTTAAATCCAACTTAGATTTGAAGGTTACTAATAAAATTGAAGATATTTTGGAATATCCTCACATGATCTTGAAACAGTGTCACATACTTCAGTAGGACTGCTTGATTTTTACAGAGGCCTCTTGCCCTCAAATGACACAGCAGCATACAGACTGCATTAATGTCACTGAAAGACAAATCAGTAATAATTCATTCTTCTATACCAGTGAGGTTTTCCTCATTCCAAATCTGGAAACTGCAGGGGTACCCTTATGAAGAAAGACTGCAACAGTGATAATCTTCAGGTACCATAGCAGGTTAAAAAAAGGAAAAACTGCAATTGAAAAGAATTCTCTGCACAACTCCATCAGCTTTCCTTTGGAAATAACTAGCTGTAATTTAAATCTATTACATTGAAACATTTTCCTCAAAGGCAAGCTTCCCCATTTCACAAATCAACCTATCAGGATAGGAGATGGTCAGGGTGGTTTGATGGCAGGTAGCCTGTTGGTATGATGCAAACAGCTTGGGAAAAAAAAAAAAAAAAAAAACCCACACATTAAAGCAGCCTTTCAGCAGACTACTTTAGAAATAATAATTCCATATAATATATTTTCTATCTTAAAGGAAAGCCATAAGCCTTCATATTCATAACTCTTCCCTAATGTGTTCCTTAATGTTTAAGAAAGTATGAAGATGTGTAACCTAACAAAACAAAAGGAGATTTTCTATCTTGCTTAAAATGAGAAGTGTAGTAAGTCAGTAGCAGCAGTGCTTCAATAAAGAAAATGCAAATCTCTCAAGAAAAGCAAAACACCTTCAGGGAAGCTGAAGTCAAGACTAGGGAAAGCCAATTTTAACTGAAAAACAGTTACCAAACAAGTACACTTACTAAGTAGTATGTTTTATCTTAGTATTATTCTTGAAATCGTTTTAAAAGCAAAATAATAGTAGTAATGTGCATATGTATGCAGGTACAGGATAAATATAGTGAACATAGTACAAGACAGACTAAATCACCTGTTCTGAACTGGTGAGGCACAGCAATGATAGAAGTGTGGTATAACACACAAAGCAACCTGTTGGACTTGGGAACTGTCAGCGTGGACTCCATGTGTGCACAGTGTTAATTTCAGTGGCAGTAGTAGTTGGATGAGACAGACAGCAGCACGGCAAGCAAAAGGAGAAAAAATTGACAGGGAAGCTTTCTTCACAAAGGCTGGAAAGCCCTGGACTGAACAAAAGTCTTCCTGAAGTCCTCTTCAGCACTGTCTTTAATGACAAGTTTTGTATGCAGCTGTGATTTGAAATGGCTTGGCTTGGATAAGCAAGCCTATTAATTCCCTGTGAATAAAGCTCTCTAATATATGTTCATTTGGGATTAGAGCAATTTTTTGCCTATAATACATATGTAATAGACAGCTCCAATCTTTTCTGCAGACTCTAATCTGAGAGAGAAAAATTGCTTCTTTTGACTATGGCTGAGCTTCAAATTATACTTGAATATGATAGTACCTTAGATAATTTGGGTAGCAGAAGCAGCCTAGCTACACCGATACAAAAGACAAGCTTGCCCTGGTTTTCTGTAGTTTGCCTATGTACAAAGTTTGCTCTAATTTTTAATTTTCTCTTTTTTCAGCCACAGCCTGTAGGATATACCTCAAATTGTATTTAGAAGGTAGAATGTTCACTCCGAGTACATTTTTAAAACAATCACTGTGCTCTTCAGGGAGAAAATATAATGAATGACAAAATATTCTTGGCCCTCATCTCCAGCACGGCTATTTAATTATTTAACAGGAAACAGTTCAAGGTGTCAACATGCGATACAGTACAATATATTTAAAGAAGTGGAAGAAGAAAGAGAAGATAAGGTTAATAATTGATATGTTTGAAGCCTTCTAAACTCAGAACTGTTCCTCATAATTTGTTTTCTAAATTGTGTACTGGCTTCTAGAAACAAAACAGAACATGACTGATTCCCTTAAATGATTAAACACAGCAAGGAAAAAAATGGTTAAGAAAATAATTATTCTTGGAATTGTCAAGAGAAGAAAAAGGTTTACAGGAAAATTAGAGCATGTTTATGCACTCTACCAGCAATGTTATCTTCTACAAATCCAATGTCCACCAAGATTCCAAACGTGCCTTGGTAGGATTAAGTACACAGTGAGTCTTGACATATGTGAGTTTTATCTATACATTTGTCCCCAAAAGCAAACAGAATAGTTTCAAGGTAATCCTGTCTTTGGGCAGTTGTTTTGATGAAAAGGACCTAAGACAGGGTCTTAGGTAAAACTTACCCAGGGTCTGAGGTAAAACAAGTGAAACCTATCTGCCATTCCCCCCACCCCTGAAATGCTCATGGTAGTCTGAAAAATAAATAGCTATATGTTGTGCTAACTGCAGCTTGCACAGTCTTGAGCTTCAGATAGTGAATTAAACTGATGTAAACATGTTTAATTTAAAAAATTAAGCAGCCATATGATTAGAATTAAGATTCGAGGTCCTAGACATAACAATTCAGTGATTAAAAATCAGCACCTTACAGATGCTTGCTAGTAACTCTCCACAGTTGTTTTGGATTTTTCTTAACACCAAAGAAATTCATCATTTATAATCAGCATTAACTAACACCTTTTTTGATAATGTGAGATTGCAGGCAGGGAGAAAAAAGAGCCCTCTAAAGACAGCATATATTGGCAGGACTATGAGAAGCTACTCTTGGCCCTCTTGTACAAGTTAAAAAACAAACAAACCAACAGATTTTCAATTTCAATATTTTTCCAAAATATGTTTCAATTATGTCAATTCAAGTCTGATGAAAACAAGCACGGCAAAAGTAGGTAAGTTAGCTTTAAAAGATTTATCAGTACACTGCAAGGTGTTTGCTAGTTAATAACTAAATATTCCTGAAGTGTGGCAAAAGTCCAGGACAAATGTTTGTCCATATTTAATACTAAAGATATGTAAGTTAAGCATTTTTTTATTTTTTTTTTATAAAGCAGATTCTCTTTCAATAAAGTGCTCAGAGAAAGATTTATCTACATATATAGGCTTAATTTTACTTTATATCTTTCAACGAACGGAGTGAGACAAGTAATGACTAAAGAACAAAATTAAAACTGGAATGTGGACTAATATAAATTAATATAAATGTTGAAAATTTCAGTGTAGAGAAGAAACATTTTTTGATTTGTATGATTACTGTATATTTTACCTCAATTGTTAAAAGTATTAATGACCATTTTATTTTACCAAAGTCTAACAGTTCATCAGATTTATGCAAGCATTTTTTCAGTCACCTACACAGTATCAAATACTATAAATATACCAAA
>VXAA01001497.1:1190491-1201609 GCA_013399115.1 Anseranas semipalmata | reverse complement strand
ATACCAAAAAAAAAAAAAAAACATGTTCGGGATGACTTATTACCTCATATAAACATAATTTTCTATAACAGTAATCTTCTCCACAGTGAGTGATGTAAATCTGATACAGCAGAATCTTCCAGTGCTCAGAAAAGAAATGAATGTGCCAGTTTCAAGTTTAGACTGCCTTATTTTCACTGTGAGAAACACCATAAAAAACAGGCTTTCCCCTCCATTCTCAGGAGGTATAGGAAAGGTGAAACAAGGAGGAGAAAAAATGCAGGGGAAAAAAAGTAAAAAGAAACTTAAAGAAAAAAACAAAACCAAGAATGACGACGGCAGGACAAAATCTACCAGTCACAGGACAGGACACAGCGTGGCAGCTTGGTTTTCTGTCTACAGATTCTACACTCATCATCTCCTCATATGATCTACCTCTTATTAATTTTATTTGGAAGCTACTTCTGCAAGTGCAGAATCTCTCTGTAAATGCAAGAACACAGGAAAGACATGCCTTCATATCTATGACTGTTCATAATATCTAGAGGCATCACATACATTATTACAGCTATTACCGACACTACTAGCACTACAGTTTATCTGACTTCCAGTAAGAAAAACAGCAGAACATTTTCAATCATCACAGTGACAAATTCCAAATACATATACAACATGTTAAATTTTCTATTCTTTCACAAAAACCTCTCTGCTATAATGTAGTAACAATACTGTTGTCTTCAAACGTGAAGAAAACAGTTTATGTCCAGGGTTTAAAGCCACAGCTAGTGGCTGCACACTATCAAAGAAAGAGGTGATTCCTATCGACTTGTATTTTGAGTAGCAATGTGTTAATGCATCATGCCTTTGAGTTACAAGGGATCACCAGAAACTGTTTTCCTTTTGTAACATTAAAAAGGAACATGCATTTTAATGCACAGTATTCTCCCCAGATGAAAGTTTCAAAGTAGCTGTTTTCTTTTTGAAATTGACCGATCAATGACCTGGTACATTTATTATTTTTGAAGTTAATATTGTGCTAACATGAAGTTACTGATTAAGAAATGCCTCTGTAAATAAGAGGAAAGCCACACATTACAACTAATACATGAGCAAACAAATAATCAGTGCACATAGATAGGTGCTTCAGGTCCTGGAAGCAAACTTAGCAGTAGACAGACTGCTGCAAGGGAGAACAGTTGGTCCTTAAGGTACAGAGCAAAGTGTCTGAAGGCGAAAAGCAGAGACCGCCTTCAGAGTGGCAATCTACAGTTCTGGCAATACAAGGAAGAAAAAGATGGATGACCGCTAGTATTATGTTCCCCTGTTTAATCAAATGCAGTAAGTCTTTCAACTCAGTTGGAGCTGATAATGTGGAACGTAAGTGAACTCTTAAAAGAGCTCAATAAAGCTTCCCCGAAAGAAAAGAAAGTTTATAACAGGTGGGAAAGGGTTGCAGAAGCTACTAGGAAATGGGATATTTCAGATACGAACAGGTATGTCTTCACTAATTTTACTAAGAACTAAGAATTTTAATATTATAACTTATGATGACTGTTTTATACTAAAGCTGTTTTGTTTTGTTTTTAAATCACAATAGGCAATGAATTGTTTGCAGAAGTCCTTACCTCCTCTGTGGACTACGGTTCTGAGAGAACTCCGAATCACTGTCTTTTGATGTTGGAGAGCCCTTATATGTGTAAAAAACATCCTCTGTCTCAGTAATATAGGTAATCTCATTTGTAAGGTTATCTACAGATGAGTGTCGTGGTTTACGAATTTCATGACGTAGTCTAGGACTCCGCCTTAAAAAAAAAAGAACATGAACACAAAATGGTAGGTTGTAATCATTTGTAGAACTCTTCCAAGATGGTTTCTATCCTACTGCAATCTATGTCCTGAAGTCTTCATGTCAGGTCTACAGGTCTCACTTTAACAGATACATCACTTTAAATAATCAATTAAAAAAAAAATTTGGTATGGTCTACTAGGTGATCATATACTGCCAGGTTCAGTATCCTAAACTGACTTCCCCCCCTTAATTGCTACTTGTACTCGTTAAAGTTATAATATTCTATCACAGAATGATAGAATGACTTGGGTTGGAAGAGACTTTAAAGATCATCTGGTTCCAACCCCCCTGCCATGGGCAGGAACACCTTCCACTAGACCAGGCTGCCCAAAGCCCCATCCAACCTGGACATGAACCCTCCTAGGGGTGGGGCATCAATAACTCCTCTGGGCAACCTGTTCCAGTGCCTCACCACCCTCACAGTAAATAATTTCTTCCTAATACCTAATGTCAATCTACCCTCTTTCAATTTCAAGTCATTACCCCTTGTCCTATCACTACACTCCCTGATAAAGAGTTCCTCTCCAGCTTTCTTGTATTCCCCCTTTGGTACTGGAAGGTCATGGGATAATTCAGTTTGGAAAGGAAGTATGGAGGTCATTTAGTCCAACCTCCTGCTCAGAGCACTGTCAACTGAGGTCAGATCAGGCTGCTTAAGGCTTTATCCAGTCAGATCTTGGAAAAATTTGGAGGATATAGACTGCGCAACTTGTCTAGGCAACCACTGCTCAATTGTCCTTGTGATGAAGTAGTTTTTCCTTATATCCAGTCTAAGCCTCTCTTGTTTCAACATGCATCTGTTGCCTTGTACTCCCACTGTGCACCAATGTGAAGAATCTGGCCTCAACCTCTAGCTAACCTCCTCTTAAGTATTGCCAGGCTGTTATTAGGCATCTGGGAAACCTCTTTTCCAGGCTGAAGAAGTGCAGTTGTCTCAGCCTCTCCTCACAGAAGTGCTCTAGCCCCATGACTCTTGGTGGCTGGTGGCTTTTGCTGAGCTCTCTCCAGTTTGTCAGTATTTCTTGTATTGGTGGACCCAAAACTTGTTGCAGCATTCTAGATGAAGGTCTAATGAATGCTGAACAAAAGGGGGATACTCACTTCCCTTGATCTACCATCTGTGCTTCTGTTAATGCATCCAGGCTGTGGTTGGGTGTCTTTGCTGCCAGGGCAACACAGATTGCTCATGTACAGCATTCTGCCTACTAAGACTTTCAGGTCCTTCTCCAGAGAGTTGCAGCCCAGCTAATACTGTCGCACTGGGTTCTGCCTCCGCACGACTTTACCTTTGTCTTCACTGAATTTTATAACATTCCACTGGGAACCTTATTTCCGTAAGGCCCACTGCTCCAGGCTGTCAAGGTCCTTTTGGACAGCAGCCCTGGCCTCAAACTTATTTACTCATCCCCCCAGCTAGTTGTCACTTGCCAACACGAGCAAGCTCTCTGCTGCCTCCTCCATCTCACAAAGATGTTAAACAGGACAGGTCCCAAGGCAGACCCTTGCAGTACTCCTCTTGTTACGGTCTCCAGGTAGGGTACAACCTATTCCAGTCATTCAACCCTTTTTTTCACCCATCTGGTTGTCCACCCATCAAGAACATAATGTCATAACTTGGATATAATGTTTTTGCAGACAGTATCAAAAACCTTGCT
This sequence comes from Anseranas semipalmata, assembly GCA_013399115.1. Lineage (NCBI taxonomy): Eukaryota > Metazoa > Chordata > Aves > Anseriformes > Anseranatidae > Anseranas > Anseranas semipalmata. Next base: position 1,198,126 of record VXAA01001497.1, on the reverse strand, counting down.
AAAGTTGAGGTGACACCCACTCTTCTCCTGTCATCATATTTAAATATGCTGTTATTTTGAGAATATATATGTATGTAGACACTACATAACTAGTGTGCTAGAATACATACAATTAGAAAAAGTAGGAGGCTGGAAGGTAAGGTAAAGGCTGAAAATTGATTTACCAATTAGGGGTAACAGGAGGTGATCGAGAAGGAAGGCTTTTGGTCTCTAAATGTTCAACAGATAAAGATCTCCTCATAGATGGGTTCCAAACCATCCCACCTATGACTTTTCTGCAGTACTGGCTGTTTACAGACCTGAAAAGAAATAAAGATAAAAACCTGTGAATTATTTTGCATAGAAAAATTCAATGAAATAAAATGTGCTTTGAAAGTCAATTTTCTAATTCACATTTTAAAGAGTCCCCTGTGCTTATCCCTCATTATCACAGAGCCATTTGCTGTCTCTCACTTGTGGGGATGAAACTGTTTATCCCTGCTACAATCCTAATCAAAAACCTGCGTAAAAATAACCTTCTCTGAGAGTTATTTTTAACCTAATTGTGTTCAAGAAGATGGAGGGGAAAACAGGAAATTTGGTATGTTCTATTGGCACCAAACCAAGTGCCTGACAAAATGATTCAAGTATAGGCAAAAGATTCTAGACATTCCCTGTTAAAACTCATATAAGGGGTAACAATTCACTAATGGCTTAACTGAGCACAGAACCACTTTAACCATCTATCTACTATTTCCAGAAGGAAGCCACATTTGGCTGATGTGTTCATTACAGGAATAAACCATTAGAGAAAGATCTGACATGCAATGGGGATCTCCAGATCTGGACTGCTTCTTCCGACAAGAACCTGCCAACAAAAGGTTTGCATCAGAATCTCAGCTCAGAAGGCAATCTTACTAGTGGAATTACACAGCATGACTTTTTTTTTTTTTTTTTAAAGTAGATCAAAGTCTAGGTAGACAATCTTTTATGCATCTTTTTGCATGGCATTCTGCAAGGTAAGCAGAGACATAAGCTGCTCATCCAGGTTCACAGGCTTACAGGTTTATAGGATTTCTACTCATGGAAAACAAGCAGTTTAAGAGTTACAGAGAAATGAACTTCGGCTCACTAAGTCCCAAGTTGTACATAGTGGGTGGCTAGGATAGCAGAGTATGTGGAGAAAAATGCTACATATTCTTTCCTTATTTATTTTGCCACAGCAGAAGGCAAGATGTTGGGCTAGATAGACCTCTGGTCTGCCTCTGTATGATCTGTCCTATACTTATATTTGGATATAATTGTCAGTGTATAACAACAACAAACGATTAACAGAGGTGGAAACTGTAGACAGTATCTTGAAAAAGATTCTAGGTTCTACATTACACTTAACTAAGGAGTATGGATGTCCCTTTGAAAAAGTTAAATAGTTACAGAACTCTCCAGTCTCACACCGATGGAGACTGAAAATATCATCAAATAATCACAACAGAAACAGATTTGCTGCATACGGTCTATTGGACAGCAACTTTATTTTAGAACACAAGTCATGAAAACCAAAAGCAGTAGTTGAGGTTTTCATGAATTTCTGCAGGACAGAGGCACGTTAGCAGCTTCCCAAGTTTACTACAGAACTGAAAAGTCTCTATTTTACATGGCATAAAAAAAAATGAAGTTGCTTATGCTATGGATGTTACTCACGCAAATGCTAAACCACAAGTATGCTTTGCATTGTACTGCTTTTTGTTTACACAAGTGAAAAAGATAAAGCACCCCACAACTTCACTTTATATTCTGAAGTCTTTCAAATATCTTGTTCATAGTTTAAAGCAAATTAATTCCTTCATCTTCTAAAGATGCACTTTAAGGCTTCTCAAAATTAAAAAAAAAAAAGAAGGAAAACTTAATATGAAGTGTATTTGAAATTAAGTTACCCATATATGTTTTAAGCTTAGTAAACATACAGCCCACGAACTCAGGAGAAAAAGCTTTTTCCTGTATTATACATTTTATTTGTGCAAGTCTCTTCTGAATAGCAATGATAAGGTAACAACTACTACCGTCTTCTACAAAAGCAAAAAGCTCTTTCAAAGAAGCTTACATGGGGGGAATGGAAAGGAAGAGGGGAAAAAGAGGATGTATTATGAAAAATGCATATTGAAGAATTCCATATTAATCAGATTTTTTTTTTTTTCTTTTGGTGACTTGTGATGGAAGCCAGAGCCTATTTAAAACCTGGTCCAGAACCGTTCTAACAATATCAGCTCTTGATGTTTCTGTTAAGGTACATAACATAAAATAAAGGTTCTCTTGAATTCCAGTATTGAAAGAGACATGAGAATATGAAATGCCAGCCACCGAAGTCTGGGAAGCTACTTGAAGTATGGTGACAACAGTTAGAAATTACATCTGTGCCCAAATAGGAAAAAGAAAATCAGACAAATTAAATATAAGGAACAATTAAATAGTTGAGGGAACACACTGCAAAAATAAAGGAAAGAAAATGAAAATAAAATACTTCTCCAAAAACCATCAGAACAAGCAACTTTCCAGAAAGTCTACAGAGACTACAGATAATCAAAGAACTAAACTCCCCCAAACCTCACATTCAGAGAAGATAATGACATAAGACTTACAGCCCAGATGGTAGATACGGGAAGAGTCAATCCTAACTTCATGTAGCAAAATGACAGGCTCTGAAGTACTACTTTTCAGGAACTAGATCTGAGATGCCACTATGAAACTACCACCTCAATGACCAGCAGAAGTCAACAAAGCAAATAAAAAATGAAAAGTGTCACGACAGTGGTATCTTGAATGTCTGGATGGGAAAATTTTTTTTCATCTCCATGTCACTAATTGGCATTGCGGTACTCAATTAATACCACGCTTTTCAGAAACTGCCCTAACATATTAAACTGTGTATATAACAATAAGGAGTAAACAGTTCAAAACAAATCTGTTCTGCAAACTGTCTTATTGGATCATTAGCCACATAACATTTTTACTCTCTAGTGTTTTTATACTTTAAGCTGAAAAGGCAAGTTGAAACAATACCAGTAAAACATCCTTATATTCCAATAGCTTTCTAGGAACATTCTATTGTACTGACACCATGCTGGAAAAAAAAAAAGTTCACAAAGACTGACACAGCCGTGAGCAGAACTGAGCTCTGTAACTCCAACTTGAGCTATGACTGACATAAATCCTCCCTTTCCCATTCACAATGTAAAACATGCTTTCACACAATACTCACTTTACTGGATTTCTAGAACCCAGGGTCCAATAATGTGACAGTATCTTTTTTTCATGAGGTAGCGACTTCTTTGCCTGAAAAAATGTGTGATGCTCTACACAAGACTTCCACAGATTTTTGCATGCTCTGTAATTTAACATGTTGAAGGCAACAATATGCTCTCTGGATTCGTTCTGTAATGGTAAGAAAATTTATGTTTCAATACATACAAGCAGGTCAAACAGAGCAAACAAGGTCATAAACCTATCATATAAATAACAATGAAATTACTTTTAGCCTAAAGAAGCAAACTGCATTTAGGAAAACATAAATTCGTTGTATAGTAGATTTTGAGCTGGAAACGGATGAAACAGTCCTGTGAGTATATGAAATTCCAAATTCCAAACTGAACACTTTAAAAGTGTAAGCAATATTAAAAATTATTAAGAAATATATCAGTTCCTAATCATTACAGTGTTAATTTAATGAATTATTTAAGTCTAGAGTACCAAAGGTTTTGTATAGATAAGTGTAATACTAAACAACTAAACAGATTTTCAGATTTCCAGTCAGATCTTGACCTCCTGTGACAAACAAAACTCTTAAAAATTGTATTAAGGGTGTAATGTAGAAAGGAAAAAATCTCTATCTTTGAATCCAAACTCTTCACATAAGACTTCATATATATGTTCTTTCAAGATCTATAGCATGCAAAAAGCATCTGCCTGATATTCTTTTAGAAGATACTAAAGGTGTTAACAGTGATCCAGTCTGGGGAAAGGAAAATAACTGTGATGGACTGGAGCTGCTGTTACTGCCATTCAAATCCAATCCTGCTTTCTGGATGATAACATAAGGTCAAAATAAGGAGTTCAAAAGGAAGCAGAATGGAATGCTTGCGTCTCCCCATGCAAACTCTTACTTGCAACTTCAGTGCTCAGTGGAACACAGGTATAACAACTGTACCACCCACACTTATTGCCTGTACGACTGTAGCACTTGTTGAGCTACAGTTTCAAGTCCCAGTGCTCAAGAAAGTTTTGCACAAGATACAGCTTTGGTTAGTTAATGAAGTTATTAACACAAACAAAGCAGAACAAAGAGTAAAGGACGGAGGAGAAAGGTATGTGTCATAAGTAAGATAAGGGGAGGTCTGAGTTCTTTGCCATCAGAACTCAGCGCTTCAGTGGAAAGAAAAAAGCAAGCTTGCAATTTCATTACTCATCATTTTCAGCTATTTTTTCTGAATTACGACTGAATTTTGACATTGCAGCATATAATTAGGCAGGCAGCCATGTCAGTAAAGCTCTCTTTCTGGTTCATACTTTGGAGAAAGCAAGGATTTGGGTTGCAAAGCCTGTTTATTAAATGACTCAAAGACCTAATAAAACTCTTTCTCACACTCTCCAGCAATAAATCAATGTCCACCTTGATAACAACTTAATTTTCTAGTTGCATGGTCCTTTTGTTTGCTCACGAGAACAAACCTGTTCGGAACTACAGACCATTTTGGCTGGGACAATCAAATGGTTTTTCTTGTATTCTTTTTCATTCTATGCAACTTTTTACAAATATAATGTATCAGAGATCAGTACCACATTCTGCAAAGCACTTGAACTAGTGCAATGACTTCAGTAACAGATTCTCTATTTCATAAAAAAACAATGAGAATCTCAAGAGAAAGCTAAAAAGGGTTTCCTCCTTGATTTTACTTAGGCATTGTGAAGTGTTTGACTGATTGTAATCTATCAGGCATGTTCTTTCTATATTTATTCAAATATGTAACATTTTTATTTCTTTGTTTATTTTTAAGAAGTAGGGTTCTCTCTTTGACCCTCAAGCATACTGGAACCAATTCATCCTTGTCAGTTCACCACAGCTTATATAAAATAATGTGGGCAGGCACTGTGAAATTTTAACTCGGAATTTCTTGCAAGACTAAAAGCATATAGCACTTAAAGTTTTAATGACAAACGGCATTTCTAACCTATTCTCTGTTGGCTGAATACCACTTGAAGTGCTTTATACAACAAATTAAAGGAAATATTCAGATATTTTTGTTGGCCTGGAACACGGGTCTTTCAATAGGCATAAAAATTAGTTTATCTGAACATCTCAATTATACTGAAAAGCCATTGTGTAAAGATAAGGAATTAAGTACATCTAATATTCTATTTTTAAATTTACGTTTGAAAAGAGTAACAAATCTTGGTCGCAAGTGCATTTATCCTAACTGTTGACACAGAATCTTCTTAAATACTTTTAAGTGGGCTGAGAGTTTAAATATAAACATATACTAGGATGAGTGCTTTTAAGAAGCTTTAGAAAAATATATTCAGTTTTTAAATTAACAAAACCTTTTGTTAACTAAGCTTTCTGGCTCACTAACAGGCCAGCTTGCAAGTCGTGCCATTAAATCTATGCATCATTTTAAAAACTGAAGAGTGTTTTAGCAGGATCCAAGGATTTAGTGTCTATCATCCTTCGCAACGCAAGTTCCTGAAGAACGTTATTTTAGTCAAATAAACATTATTTTTAACAAGAAGCGAGGATTAGACAAATTTGTGTCCGTTAAGGTAAAGGGAACAGATCTCCATGGCTAAAATCAGTGTCTTGCTATTTGAACATCAGTGAAGAACTCTCATCAGATGTATGCCTATTCCATTCACAGAGGATTTGGGAATGTCTACAGCATAGGAAGTAAAAATATATATTAAAAGGCAAAAAAGGAATGGTTATTTTTAAGCATTACATAAGCACATCTGATATAAAGTTCCTTTTTGGAAGCTTTAAAATGTTGCCTGTAAATCAGCATAGCTCCTATTCCTACCATAAATCTTACACCTTTCATTAAGTCTAAGTATCACGAGCTTTTAAAACATCAGACATTCACTGATTCATCAGTCTTGCTTCTCAGTCCTTATGTAGCTCTTTAGTAGAAACAGAAATATTGTATGCTTCTATCAAGTGGCTGATCAATAGACTGAAGCAGTGGGATGGTAAAAGAGGGAGGTGAGTAACAGGGAGAGTGAGAGAGAAGGTAAGTTGATTCTTCAAAATAGTGGCATAAAGAAAGAAAATAAAAGGAGGAAGAGAAATGAGGAGAATAAATCAGTGAAACGTGGCATATTCCAGATGACTGCAAATCCACAGACTTTAAAAAATTCTGTATATTTGAAAAGAAATCTACATATGACATACAAAATTCTGAGATGTTATAACACTGTTGCCATCTTTAATTAAAACTTGACTACTAATATGCAGCATCTGTTCTACCTTCCCCACATTCTTCCATCTTCCTTGCTTACAGCCTTATTTACCTATTTCCTTCTGCACTTCCAAGCAAAAGATGACACTACCTCAGACATCTGCCCTCACAAGCCACTCAAGCGACCCACCGTTCAGGAGAAACGCAACAGTAGTCCAGCTGCCCCCTTGCTCCCATTGCATTACAACAGCAGGCTTTTCAAAGCAGTACTATTAAAGTACTGCAAGCATGCAGATGGCTGCCCTAAATTTCAAGCTAAGGGGGATAATTGACCAGGATGACTATATCTAGAGACTTAAGAGCACACCTGGTCTGCTTTTTCATATCTACTGAGAAAGAGTGAAAGTTCATGTGGCTGACCTTACTTTTCCTACAGTTCTGTACCATTTTAAGCAAGACACTGTGTGCATTACTGTAATCTCAATGTGTTATAAAATAAAGAACTATGATTACATAAGAGGAGATTAGTTAAAATAAGGTCCTTGAACTGTCATCATTTAACAAAAGTACAAATGATCAAACTTCAAGAAAGTCTGCTCTTTTCTAAGGTGACAGTGCTCTCCAGAAAGAGAATTTCAATTTGACAGCGAAGTCTTTATGCAACAAATGCACGTATTTTTAAGTCCAGAGACTGTCACCCATTGACACCTCATTCTTCCACTATCCATTGTTACTAATCTCTCTCAGACAGAACTCCGTTCCTGTGAAAAATATTTAGAATTTAACACTACTAATCAGTGAATTTTTAGTTCTCAGATCTAGAAGGTAATACTTGCAAGTGTAATACAATTACACTGAATGTAATATAATTACACTCACAAGCTAGTAGAATAAATGGTTTTCCAACCACTCATTTCTTCATACAGTGAAATATATTTGAACACACTGACAGTTTACATATAAACAATATATTTAGAAACATACAGTTTACAAAAAAATTGAGACCCTTTGCTGGTAGATAACGACACTCAAAAGACGAAATGGTATTATCTGAGCACATCATTTGTGTCCACACATTAGTGCAGTAATATCTCTAGATGTTAACTTTCCTTATACTGGAGCCCTGACAGTTAGGAACGTGTACATACATGCACACTCCTCACATTTTCAAGATACCCAAACTAGAGAGAAAAAAAAATACTCCCCTTTTGGG
>VXAA01001497.1:1151623-1190419 GCA_013399115.1 Anseranas semipalmata | reverse complement strand
AAAAAAAAAAAAAGACTTCTGTAGCAATCTGTGTTCACTAGGGTATGCACTATTCCCCTTCCCAACCTCGTATCATCCAGCTGCAGAGCTCCCCTTTTCTCCAGGTACCTTTCTTTCTCCCAGAACTCTGAGTCCCAAAAGCAGAAGAGACCTCACAAAGTCCTCCTAGATGGGATAAACAGCTGTTTAGCAGATTCACTGCAGTGAGGCACTCTACAGGGCGCAGCGAGCAAAGAAAAGAGCAGCAGCTACTCGCAAGAAAAATGCTAGGTTACTAAATACTGGAGAAAGGATGAACATCTGTGTTTCCCCCAAGTCTGTAGGGGAAAAGAAACCTGTGTTAGAAAGGCACAGTCCAAAGACTGAAGGTTGAAGGACTCCATGTTGGAAAGGAAACAAAAAAGGGAAACAGAGTGAGCATAAAAGGACCACAAGAGCAAGGGCAAGTTAACAAAACGGAACTTCAAAGGCAAGTTTACATAACAGAGGACCTACAGGTCTAGCCCTCCATTGTCTTACATTTTAAAGCCAAAAATTTGAACACAACCACTCAAGCAAAACAAAATAAAATAACTACTTACATGTTTTTGCCGTTGTTGTATAAAAAACTTTTTCCTTTTAAAGGAAATTTTTAATATGTTCACCCTAAAAGAGAGAGAGAGATCATGAAATACTGAATAATGCTTAGAGAGAACAAAAAACAATAAAAAATAATACCGGGTGCAGTAAGCCTAAAAGATTATCGTTGTTAAATATTCAGTGAATAATATGCAGCCATCTCCTGTGTGTTGAGTGGTAAATAGATGTCAAGAAACTCAAAGAAAAAAAATTTAGCTAAGAAGGAAAGGTCTTTTTAAAATTAAGATTCTTCCTCATTTACTCTTTAAATAGTTCACATAGCAATTCTCTCCCACCAAATCTATTCTTGCAGCAAAAACTTGATGACATCCTTTACTAGCTGCACAAATGTTAAACGTGTCAAGTTTGTATAACTTTAGTCACAGTTGTCATATGATTCTTAAGGAACAAAATTTAAGACCTTAATGACATGACAAGGTTGGTCATGCAGTATCTGAAATTTCTCAGAGACTTCACAGAACTGACTTAGAACATTAAAAAATAATGTACTTTTATTAATATCTAAAACGTCGTAATTAAAGTCAAACTTGAAAGATGAAAACTGCAAGAATAGGTGTTAATGTATTTTTCACTTATTAACACTGCATAAAATTACTACATAAACTATGAAGCAGCATTAAACATATCTTTTCTATATATACATTGTATGAAAAAAGACTTTCTAAGGTTAGAATTACATTGGAATTGGTGCTTAAACACTTTTCATTTTAATTATATCCTTATCAGTTTTGCTAAATTAAATAAGCTTCTTGGTGCCTAGGCATTTTCCTACCGGAAAACAAGATTTAGATCAATTATCTAAATTCTCTCTAAAATATTTCTATTTCAGTAACTGAAAACCTACACATTTTGGAAAAAGAAAACCATGATCTGTGATCAACTGGAACCATATGGATACTTGGGGAAAACCATTTAAGGTCTGATCAAGTCATGTGTTTGTGAAAAAGAACATCTACACACCATAAAAGATTTTTGGAAGGTTGCTGCTGAAGGTCTCAAAATATTCTCTTCAGTTGATGTCTCACAGCACCTTAAATCTCAGCAGGTATGAAGTATATTAAAGATCATCTCAGTTGTTAACACAGTTTTGGATACTCAGCAAATGGAACAATGACATATCATCCATTCCCCGCTTCCTATATGAGTGACGCACTGTTACAGAGCAACATCCCTTGTTCATAGAGAAGAGTATATATGCAAGTTACAAATAAGAAAGATAACAGAACAAACAATTGCTCCCCCCTACAAAAAGGGGTGGAAAACCAAACCCACGCTCATTTCCAAAAATACTTCTCTGTCAATTACAGAAACACAAAAACAGGAATTTCATTCACAACATTCTTAGGCAACCACACAAATTGTTGTGCATGTTACTGGAAAGTTTAAGTCACATCTACTTCTCCTGTAAGGCCATTTCTAGAAATACTTGTGCCGTATGACTTACTATCTCAAATGGTAACGATCTGTACTGTATATCCAAAAGTTTTGTATTCTGATCTTCCCAGTAAGCCATACAAACTTTCAGTTGTATTTACTGAAGTGGAACTCATTTACATCTATCTTAACCCTAGTGCTACTCTGGCTGAACCAGTACAGCTCAAGTTTTGGGTTTAGTGGTTCTTTCCTTCCACATTCCTTGACTTAACTCACACTTCAACAAGTGTTTGGAGTTGTTCTCAGCTTACACAGCTGCTGTCACTCCCTGTTCTTAGCTGATGTAGTGCCAGCAGAAGCACAAAATACAAACAACTAGCCTTGCGAACTAAGCAAAAAACCCTCCAACCAACAAAAAGGTAGCCAACATCTAAAAATAACAAACTCTCTCATCTCTCCCCACTTTTTAAAAAACGATTCACTGCATGACCACATAATCACTTTATGTCAATTCAGGGCTTTAAGTCTCTTTATTTTGACTCTCCTCTATATACCATACGCCTCTCAACTCCATTCATTCTTCTTAAAGTATAACTAAACCTATTTCATTCAGTGACAAAGAACGCTTGCTAATCTGACAGTTTTATTTAACATTAGCTCAAAATCATTTGCAGCGCCATGCCTATTAGTCAAAGGAATGTTCGCATATAGCACAAGCCACAAAAAAAGCAAGAGATTAAGGTATTGAAGGATTTAGATTTAACAAGTGCTTGAAGGTGCCACATCCAAAACATGAGCTGAATGGAATGCAGTTATTCTTATTCCAACTAGTGGCTCAGCTGCCCTTATCACTCACCAATAATCTGTCCAGGGACTCCACAGCATTCACAAATCACTAAATTTCACCATTTACTTTTCAAACGCTCAATAGCTGAAGCTTAGTGATAACAATAAATCTTTTGGCTCCTGTCTTCCTATCATTCACAAGGGTCAAAGCAGATTTGTCACTTAGTGGGCAGAGTTATTCATTTCTGATCATCTTGGCAGTTCTCTCCTGGCACTTGCTGCTAACAGCTGGTATTTTTTGACCTGAAGCAAAAATATTTCTTAACTGTAAGTCTCATACTTTGCCCAAGGAAGATTCAGCAGGAAAGTTTTTGTCAAATTCTATGTAAAACTCAGATGAGTTGTTTTTTTATTTTAACTAGTAATGTAGCGTATATACCTCTAGCAGTTTTCATAGCAAAGAGACTGTATATACTGAATAGCATTTAATGCACAATCTTAGTTGCTGCTGGTGTAAAACCAAGAGCTTGTATATTTTTGCCTTTAAGATGTTTTACTTGCAAAATGAACCTGGAAATTATCACATAACAGTCAAGCACCCCAGGAGTAACTTTCCAGAGCTTATTAGGTTAAATCCAAATTTTATAAACCCGTCTTGACTTGAGTTGCCCCTTACTGATCAGTCAGCTCCTTACATAGGTTGCTTTGATTGAAAATCGTCCTTTTGCCAAGGCAGTACACTCTCACTGCCTCTGTTCCTGAAAACTTTTGGTCCCCTTTGACTACTGCCATGTGGCACAGTTGTATTGTTGTCATCCATTAACGCTACAGAGTATTTTACTTACAGCGTCGGAAAGAGTGCTTTGATGGTGTTTGCTGCCACCTTGAGTTCCACCACATTTATGCTGAAGCTTAAGTGGTTCACAGGAAGAACCACTCATTACAAATGGTGTTACATAAGAAGAATAAATACCATTTCAATTATCTGAATTTTTTTGTGTGTGTGTTCTAAGGCACGCAATGTTATATAGCACAAGCCACTATCACAGCCAAGATATCTCCTTAACACAGCCAACATATATTAAAACTCCAGGTACTACTGAGATGTATCCTGCTTTGATGTTGAAAAAGAAATAGAAAGTGTACACTGCAAACAAGACTTGCAGAAGACAGAAATGTGCCTCCAGCTGGCAGTTTTTAAAACCTGCAGCTGTTCAAAGAAGCTGAGAGATTGACATATGAAAGGGCAGAGCTCAGGGCACAAACATCAGAGACAGAAGTCTTCTATACTTCAGTGTGCATTAGAGATGGAAAAATGCAAGATGCTACTGTGCCGTATGAAAACATTACTGATGTGCATTTAGGATGGCTATGGTATATCCATATAGGATATGGTATATCCAAGTGACTTGAAAGACAACTAATTGCAAAGAAAAAAAAATCCACAGACGTGCAGTACATTTTTCCAGCCAAGATAAAATTGAAACCTATTTTATTACTTTATCCTAGAAAATACCTGTTAGATTAAGTTCATAATGAATGGATACAATGACTTGTATATTTAAGGAATATTGCTAACAGGCACCTTTTTGTACAATTGAGGAGCAAAAAGCCAGTACAAACTCAGAATGCACTTTCCTGTCATGATTAAGAATATTACATCATCTTACCGAAAACATTCTCCAGAAAAACTGTTGCAAATTATGTGAGGAAATCGTGCATAACATGATAAAGCTACACTTTATCAAGCATACAAAATTAATCACACATATTTGAAAAAAGAACAGGGAAAAATTCTTTTTAATCCAATGCAAAAATCTTAAGGAAAGGCCAAACCTCTGTATCATTTGTCATTTATTTAACTGGTTTCAGTATAATATAAACAATAAGGTACATAAACACTATAAATAATTATAGCTTTACTAATTTCTCATGTCACTCACATTAGACATCTTGTGCACACTGCTTCTTTCTAGCAAAGATTTTCTAAAACACTAACAAACATTCGAATGTTTTCAGTATCATAGAACAATGCAAAGGTCTCTTCCTCTGAAGACTGCAAAACTTACAAGTTAGCATTACAGAGCCTTGTTTGATGACACTTAAAAATTTTCAGAAATTATATTATTCTAGTTTCAATAAAACTGAAACCCCAAGTAACTCATTTTACGTTTCTGAGAAGCAAATTTCTTCTTCCTGAATGACAGGATCAAGTTATCAGACAATTAACGGCTGAGCTTTACTATCAATACTGATTTAAACAAAAACATAAAAAACCCACATGTCTTTGGGTACAACAGCAGCAAATCTCTAAAACCACAAGGTCCTCCTAATTATATAGTCACACCTGTAAGTGAATGGACTCGATCAAGATTTCACATAGAGCAAGTAGTTCGAAAGTCTTTGGGAATTAGAAGTCTAGTCAACAGGTTTCATTTTTATCTCAACAAGGAAATATCATGATACCCCATAAAGAACAAATTTGTGTATTGTAGGCTTCTTTGGAATAAGTGTTAAAGCAAATGGAAATACAATTACAAAGACCAGAAATAATATTTTAGTAGTAAAAGAATTTACCAGGGATAGAAGCTTGTGCAGATGAGTTTTCTATATACAGCAATTCCACTGGATGCAATCCCAATCATGAGATCTAGATTATGGAGATCCTGAAAGAGAAGAATACTGTAAGAACAGAGACGTAGTTTGTGTGATTCCCATTTATCTACTTATCAATTCATTTTCAAGTTTTCTATACTTAAAGTATAACTCTTGAGGCAAAAAAATCGTTCACTTATTTGGATTTTTCTTCTCATGCATGTCTTTTATTTTATCCTACCTACTAGGTATTTTCAGCTTTGATGTTCATCTTACTACATTAGATATTCTTTAGGTCAGTATCAGACTAAAGTTTCAAGCCCTTACATTAATTCAGCAATGGGAAAGAAGTTCAAGTACTTCCCAAGATCAGTCAGGTAAATGTCACAATTTTGGAAACTGGACATAAATTGTCTTATTCTAAGATGTTTAAAAAGACAAAGGAAATAATTCCCCATTATTTCCAAAGAGGTCTTTACCGACAAAGACTGGGCAGGAGATGACCACAATTCTGCATATGGGAGTATGCTAGAGGAATATGCATGCATATACAAAAATTTGATACACAAAAACGAATCCATTGGTAATTAAAACGTATGTATTAGCTTAACATTCTCAACTAGAAAAAATCATCCATAAATTTATAATATTTTTATGTCTAGTGAGATAGTCAAGAGAAAACACATGCTTACATAAAAGCAAGCATTTGAGTATATAAAAAAAACAGGAGGAGGGGGGAGCTGAAAGGTCAGTTTGAGGTTAAACCCAAATTGATGTCACAGAAGTTACAAATCTTGGCTTACCATTTCACTATGATCAACATGTTCTAGTACATTATACACAAATTTCTAAACAGACCTGAATATCAGCATAAATCTACATGTAAGCATAGAACCTACTGGTTAAAAAATCAGGTTTGACTCAAAAATAGCTTCAGCATATTTTGTAAGGGATGGCCAAAGGTAATGGATTCTCTTAAAGCCTTCTGTAGCTCAGCTGCTCCTCTAGATGGTACTCTGTGCTCAGTTAATATACAGTCATCTTGTACATCCAAACCCTATTTCTTCATATTAGTAAGGTACAGAAGAATAGACCATGTACCATACGCTCTAAAAGTAGCCGTAAAAGTCTACCGTAAATCCTTTAAAAATAGTTGAATAAGATTGTGATACAGGTATATGACTGAAGACGAACCCAATTTGCAACAGAGTTTATAAACCTCCAGTGAAATACCACAGCAGTTCACAGAGAATGAGCATAACCTATTTAATAAATAGCGCATTAGCACTGAATACTGACAAGATGAGAGAGACATCATTTCCATTTCTGAGAGTTTAATAAAGGAAGATTACTATGCAGGTAGCTGCCCAAGTAAACTTAATCTCAGGGTACTGCAGAATCAACTGAAATGATTAACAATCCCCAGATACCTGCTGCCCCACTTTTCCAAAGACTGCTGCTACAGGAGGTGGTTGAACGTCCATCTGAAGAGGCTCCTGGATTGCAAGAGTTTATGCCAGCATATTACAGTAATCCAGAACTGGCACTCCTTTATTTTTATACAATGGGGAGAAAACTGAGGCATTTTAGCAGATGAGTCGCACATGATTTACCTGCCCCAGCCATAATACCACCAACCTAATGCAGGGCAGAAACCTGTATTATTGGCACTGGAAGCTTACTCCAGCTTTTAAAAATCAATAGCCTGAAGGAAAAACAACTTTAGGTGAAAAAAATGAAAACCTACATGATTCAGCAGAAAAAGGATTAGCTAAACACTTCATGGGGATTAATTAGGCCAAACTACTCTTTTTTCTAGAAGCTGTGCCAGAACAAACTTCATTCTCTGCCCCCCCTCTACCTCAGTCCAAAACCCTAATCTTCCGTGCTGTTTATGATGATGAATTCTCTTGTGCTAAACAAGTAATCTAAAAACAAGACCTTGGACTAGCATAAAGACATAGGGTCTCACAAAAGAAAGATGATGCAGATGTGCAGTTACTTCCCTTTCAAAACATTTGTGTCATTAAACTGCAAAACTAAGAACTGTCACACATATCCTTTCCTTTTTGCCTACTTCTTTATAGAGATGATCATAAAAAAAACACTTATAATGGTAAAAAAATGATCATGTCAGGGATCTTGTTAGTTAAATACTGACTCACTTTTAATTTCAATTACCATCTGGATTTTTGTAGACAGGGAAATAGCATTGGTTCTACAAGTTTCCCATTGGTTTCTACAAGCTCCCCTCCTCTAAGTAAAAATGAAAGATGGGTTAGTATGAGACTATTTATTCATCAGATGACATAGCGCAAAAAGGAGATTATGTTGAGGTTTCTTGAATTCTTAGTTTTAAGGTATTAAATTCACTCTCTAGAGTTTCTTAATAGTATTTCATTTTTGACTATAACAATTTTAAAAGTTCAGACTGATCCTCAGAGAAAAGCAGAAGTGGATTGCAGATGAAAACTGAACTCGGATTAATTCACTACTGGAAGTGTCATGTTTGATTGCTAGAAAGAAGCTCACACTCAACTTCTGCAAAGTGTTTGACTTCACACCATAAAACACTAAGACGGAGGGAACTAGACATTCATCTGCTTAAACTATCCCAAACTATCCCTCTCTCAACCACCAGTACAGGAGCACCAGCTTCTTTTGGCCATTAGTATAAAAGCCAGTTGTTACCTGGTTTCTCTGCCATACAGAATATCTAAGAGGACTAAGACTATTTCAGCAGCAAGGAAATTTAGCTGAATAAGGATTCACAGAGATAAAACCTTTCAAAAAGACAGTTTTGTAACTAGTCTCTGCTAGCAACTGTTCAAAGCACGGGGATTTGGCAAAATGGGAAGGGTGATTTAAGAGCAGTTCTAAGCAGGGGGAGGCTATGAAGAGGAATGCCAAAAATCTCTGCTAAAGCTGGGGTATAATGTGGTAGCCTCAGTCAAGGCATGGGGAGGTGGAGATGTCTAACCTTCACTGCAAACTTCTGAAACAGAGACTGTTTCAGCAGACTGTTTCGAACTTCAGAAAAGTGTTGTTTACAGCCAACGTGAGCTACCAGATGAGACCAAATGATGAATATTCTTCTGTAGGACTGCTGCAGCACAGGCAAAGCACTTAGCAAATGAAAGAGTATCTACCAGAACAGAATGCCAGGAATGTCCACTCTGATAAAATGCAGTGCTATAACTTTTCTCATAGGCTTTGGAAAAAAAAAGAAATTGAATTGCAACAAAAATAATAATTCAGATTGAAAATAGTAGCAAGACAGTCTGCATCTTAGCAACCTGTAATAGAGAAGGCTTTGACTCAAATCTGTACTCTGATTCAGATTGTACAAAAAACATTGTTTGGTATCAGGCAGGGTAGGGGCTCATGACCAGCAGTCTGACAGCCTGTGAGCCCCAGGTCATTAAAAATGAAACAATGCATTGGAAAAAAGAAACACATTGTTTAAATAGGTATCTCCAGAAGGCATTGCTACTCACAGAGAGCAGTCCAGCACACTGCGATGAAATGTTGTTTGGTTAAAAATGTCTCAGCCCACTCTAAACTATCCTTTCTACGTGACACTGTATGACCACTACTGACATCCTGTGTGTATTCCAGTGGCCTACAATTTGGGAAGGATTATGGAAATTGAAGTACTTTCAGAAACAGCATCCCATGAATAGAATAGAATAGAATGCTTGCCTCATAGTGAAAGTCTGGAATTTAAGGTTGCTTACCAAAATGCTAGGCTACAACAGAAGTGAAAAGGCACAGACTGATCAAGTTAAGGGCATACAGGGAAATCTTAAGTGTGACAGTGAAGGATTCTTCAGTACAGCAGAAATGTCACAGAGATAACAATGAACAATGAAACTAGACAACGTCAGATTTAAGAAAATACTTGTTTAACATTTAAAGGTAATTTTTTCACATTGTCAGAAGAGAAGGACATAAGGAATTTGTTCACGTATGCTAGATTACTTACCCACAACCATTGCATTTGAACTAAGGTATCTTAACAGTTGTCGCATAACAGTGGCCTCTCCTGATGCTCATCAGATGTTATGAGCACAGACAGTTCATATTTTGATCACTTTGACCATTTCCGTTCCTTTGTACTCCCCTCCTCCCCCCAAAAAAATGCCACTACTGTTTTTGAGTATCATATTTCATGAATATGAAGGTAATTACCCTGGTTTTATACAGGAGCACTTCAGGAATCTTTAAAAATTTAATGCAACACTCACTTATTTGTGGCAGTATGTAGAAAAAAAAAGAAAATAAAAAACAAGAAAGCATCATGCTGAGAAAAGAAAATGACCTTTTCCATCCATTGAATCATTACAAAAAAATGATGACGTTTTCATTAAAATTCATATTGTCAGGATTATTAACAAATCTCAGATAAATGTTAGTAAAAGCAGTAGTCATCTTCGTTTAGGAAATCAATCATCTGCACTACAGTTCATTAGGTTTTTAGGCTACAAGTTTTATGCCAAAATAGTTTGCTATCCCATAAAAGCACAAATGATAATTTGGATACCAGGATGCAAGAAAAAATCGTGTTGGGGATTCCTCTCCCAGACAGTGTAATCAAACAATTAAATGCTAGTAGCCAATGAAATACTTGGACTTGTTTCTTATCAACGAACACCCTGTGTCTGAAAGATTTCAAGCACATCTTTAGTGGTCATCTTCCATGCCGTTAGCTACTGCTTAGATTTAGCTTAGAGCCAGGGGATACAGGAATAAAAGAACTCTTTGTATTCTTAATGCTGTGTCAGTACTGAAGAGAACATTCATTTTCTTTCATACCAAGACATTCATAAGCTTTAGTAAAATTCCTAAGTAAAATGTATTGCCGTATTGAAACAAGGTATTTTAAAAATACGTTGCAACTCTTTTGAGGCTAGCTAGCATATTTGGTTGAAATTCTAGGACCTAAGTTACACAGAAATTTTGGAAAAATTATCAAACTGAAATTAAAAATAACACATGGTAAAGTCAAGAATAAAATGCTATTGTTTTTACTGCTATGAAAATAATCTACAAAAAAGCATATAAAAAAATTTTCCAAGTGAAATATTGCAATGTAAACATACTCTACCACTGTGCAACTCCACTCCATAGAAATCAAGTGTTCGTGCTATATTTATGTAGCAGGACTCTGCTTCAGATTGCTTGAGGCCACTAAAAGAGGAAAAAAAAAAAGATGTAGACCATAGTCAAAAATAAAAGACATGAAATTACTTTTATTCCAAATGAAGAAAAAAAAAAAAAAGAATCTTACAGCCCAATGTCTGACAAATAAACCTCATTAAATAGTGCTGTAAAGTACTTAACTCATGAAGGGCCTCCTAAACACCTCTCAAAATTGAGCAAACCATAAACAGTGTCATTACCTCAGCCATTCTGCACCAGTATTTTTGGAAAAAACATTTTAGCTGTTTTGTTTAAAGGGGTGAGGAAACAATTCCCCTATAAAGGCTGCTTCTATAATGAGAAGCTGTATCCATATACATTCTATATTGCATAGTCTCTCAGAAGAAAGTTGTTTAGAAGAAAGATTAGAAGCAGGAATCTACTCCAAGATAAGGGGAGAGAGGGAGGGTAGAGTATTAAAGAAGTTAAAGTTATGAAAGACACCAAAGAAGAACCATTTAAATTTATCTACAATTAATAAGTAGAAAGTCCTAAAATATACTTTCCCCTGCCACTAGATGTGAAACGTGGTGCGAGACTTACAAGGATTCTATCTCCTGGTCTTCTATAGAATTTCTGAGATCCTATGAGATGTTTGCTTTCAAAGAGAAGAACTCAAAAATCCTCCCCACACGTCAAACAAACTAATTTTATAACTTCACAGAAGGGCTATAATGGAATCTACCAGCAGCTTTAAAAAACAAAGAATCCAAAAGTAATCCCTACCTAGATCATTCTCCCATGCAGCCTACTAATTATCCACCTGAGAGGACTGCAATGCAGCCTAAACAAGATCCCCTCACGTATGTTAAAAAGGTAGTCACTTCCAACAAATTGTAGGGCCAAGAGTCTTCCTCAGTTGAGAACTGATCAGACAGCAAGCCCACTAATATGGAATCTGCTGTAGCCTATTGACATCATCCCGTGCCAGCAATGATCCTGGCCTTGCGGTGCAGAACAATGATTCAGGAGCTGCAGCACGTTAGCAACTGTCAGAGAACAACTCATTATTATCCACACACATCTAAGCACGATGGTGTCTGATGCCTTTTCTATCATAGCTACAACTAAGTGCAGGTAAAAACAACTCTTCTGAAACGACGCACATAAATTATGTTAATCAAATGTAATTTGAACCAACAACCTGTAAGAAACACATGTAACATTATGTTAAGTTAGAACTCCAAATAGAAAGGCATTCCATATAAAGCAGTAATTCCCATTTTTTAAAGGGGGCTTTACCTCAAAAGATGGACACCTACTACTTCAAGCTACTATCCATCCTCTTAAATTCCAGACCATCATACTAATCTTCCCTGAAAGTGCCACTCTAAGAAGTGTTATATCATGCTCCATGAAACCAATTAGAAAGACTGAAAGTTATGTTGAATCAGAAAACCATTGCCAGCAGTGTGGCTTGAGAATGTCACAACATCGGAATAAAGGCTGCAGGCAAAATAAACTGTCTGCAGATAAACTGCTTACTCAGATCTACATCTATAGTGACTACAGTCATCTCATTTTTCAAAAAAAAAAAAAAAAAAAAAAAAAAAAAAAAAGTAGCAAAAGACACAAGGTCAACTTATGTTAAAACGGTTGAGAGAGAAAAAACAACACAATGACTATTCGATTATGGAACAGCATGCTGGATACAGAGCACCTGCTGTTTGAATCAGTGTATCATTTTCATTTTTTAAATTTTGATCAAGAGCTTTTCAGAAAGATGGGGAAAGCCTAATGCATACCAACAAGACATGCTTGCAAGTTTTAACTCTCAATCTGCATACATCATCTACATTAGATCAATCAGGTCTTGTGTCTTGAAAGGCCAGTAAGAAGTGCCTCAGCACAGACTTAGATATTTTTTTCATTTCACCGCCTACTCTATTAGAGAGAAAGCAAAACCCACAGGTCCCTACGTGGGTGGTAGTTACTCAGTGAAATAAACAGGCAAAAGGAAACCGATCTTGGTGCCTCCTTCCAATTTTTATAGCTGTTGGTACTGAAAGGCTAACAAACATCATGTAGAATGTAAGCATAGTATGAAGTTTCAAATGCAACCTTTTCTTCAAACTGATGGCTAAATCTAGCAAGCACTAGGATAGCATTACCAATTTGGATAATAGCCACATCTTACGACCTCAGGCTGCTTGAGTAAAGAACAACAACAACAAAAACGGTAAGAAAGCCCTCTTAAAACAAACCACATACAGAAAAAAATCACTCTACAGACTTAGGGATGAACACAGAAGGAACATTTCTGAAGCTTTACCAGCTTGATAAGGTAACAGTTGCTTTCCCAACAGTCACTGTACACTGAACGGTGTCTCAAATGAACATGCTCATAGAACTACCTTCTCAAATTTGGCAAAATACAAAATTCAGTTTAAAAACATGGCATCAAAACTAGAACAAAGATGAAGCAATATGGCTTCTCAAATCTGTATTGCATTTCAGCAATTATGACCTTTTAATTTTTCTCCACAAATGTTTCCTAAAGGATGGATATGAAAGAATGAAGAAGAACAGATGCTCATAGAGCTGGCTTTCCAATCCTGTAATCTGAGAATGACAATTTAAAAGGGATAATAATTTTCAGATATTACACATGGCCTATGGCAAATACTACAAACTCACTTCAGATCAGTAGGAATCTCATTTCAAAACACTGTTCTCCTCAAACTGTAAGATGAGAAATTCACCCTTTCATATTTCCGTCTTAGAAGGCCCAGTGAACGCCATAATCATTCTAGTCAGATATGTTACTGACACTGATCTCATCAAAACCATGTCTCAGATAGCAGTATTCACTATACGTGCCAAAGGAGGGTGCAACAAACACTGCCAAAATACACAATAACTTGTCAGCCTCTCCCTGCACTCAGAAATAAATAGGCCTGAAAAACTAAGTTTTAAAAAGGTTGTAAATGAATACAGAAACATTTTTGCTAGTGCAGTCTATTCAAGTATTGTTATTGGTAACTTTAATTCCACAACCTATGTGAATAGAGTGCTCAAAATAAAGCACTTAAACTTCTCAATCATCATGGTTTCAATCTACCAAAAACACTCAACAGAAGCATCAGCTTCACTGAAAGGTCCCAGAAGAGAAAATACTTTCCAACAGACTCAACCACACCTTCGTGCAGACTGATGGTAACTTCTAGTCTGTTCTCTGCAGGATATAACCAGTCATATATTTGGCCTTGATAGCACTAAAGCCATGACTTCAACGTACCCACTCCAAGACTCCTCAGAATCTTCCCTCAGTGGTCTCCAAGACAACTTCTTCCTAAAGACAATCGGATTTATTCATGCCTGGCTACAAGTTCCTCTCTAAAGACTTCTGAACCTTCTGGAAACTGAAAATTAACTGGGAAGGAGTAGAAGCCTTAGGTATTGTGTTCCTACATCCACCAGTGGTACAGAAACAAGAGGGAGGGGTGAGAGTACTGAATGATGGCAAAAGAAAAAATTAAGGAATATTAGGGGTTGAGGAAAATGGAGATTTTCCAGAGCAGAAATCAAGAAATCAAAGAAACTAGGAGAGTGGGAAACTAATTCTGATGCAATAAAGATAAGGACAGAGTCTTTAGAGATTCAGATTTAACTTGTTCAAATGTTCACAGCAATTTCTTAGGTTAACATATTTGCATGCACCATGCGAGTATCTGATCAATGCCCCTAATTCTAAATTTGCAGTCTTACAACAGGCAAATCAGCAGGGTTAGCATGAGTAATTAGCAGTAGACTTCAACTGGAACAATCAATTGCAGCCTTTATATTACACTCAGGAGAGTGGAGAAAAAGCACTAAGTTACTGAGTATTGGTCCCCCCCACCTCATCCCCTCCCACAGGTGGACAAAAAACCTGTAGGATTTCAGAAATGGTCAGCAAAGGCCCTTGATCCAAAAAACCCTCAAACATCTAGTACAGTGTTCTAGATGGTTGCCATTAATAATGTATAATGCTAACTGATCTACTAATTTTAACTAGAAATTTATTAAAAAGTTTTAACACACTGGCATCACACTGAAAAAGATTAATTTTGCACCTATATGCTAAAAACAAGTACTTCATTTAATAGAAGTTATATGAAATAAAACCACTAACAACTTGAATCTTCCTTTCTGCACCACCACCCCCTTTTTTTTTTTTCTTTAAGAACTCATGGGGCAAGAGAGAATTAAAAGTTAATGTTACCTGTGTTGCTCATGTAGTGATTCTACTTTGGAAAGAAAATCTTTGTTCT
This sequence comes from Anseranas semipalmata, assembly GCA_013399115.1. Lineage (NCBI taxonomy): Eukaryota > Metazoa > Chordata > Aves > Anseriformes > Anseranatidae > Anseranas > Anseranas semipalmata. Next base: position 1,175,570 of record VXAA01001497.1, on the reverse strand, counting down.
GCTCTGGTATAAAGTTGTAATTGGACAGATATCCTGAATGATGTACTGAAGCATTATAGTCTCCAAGTTGTGCTGTTAGGAAACAAGAAACACACATACAAATTTTTCATAGTTAATTATCATTTAGAAGAAATCCCATCTCCCTATTAAAATATGACAAAATACACATGCATATGTGGAAAGCAAGAATTACAAATTATTTCCCAACAGACAAGCAGTGTTGAACACAGTGAACTGTATGACATCATTGGAAATTTTTTTTCCAAAATATGTGTACTGTAACTATAATCTCAGGCACTAAAAAACTCAGTACTTAGTTACTCATATAACCACAGTTTTGCATCACAACCTGTAAAAACACTACACAGGCAATATGTGTCATGCTGGCACAGTCAACTAATACTGTAACACTAGAGGGAAGCAAATTGCTTCAGTAAGACAAATGATAGCAAACTGATATATTTTTACTTGACTATAACAGATTAGAATTCTTCATCAAAATCTGTCACTTAAAAAGCATCTACTCTTTACACCGTAAAGTAAAAACTGTTCAAATTAACTAATGTGGTTCTGCCTTAACAATTCAATTGTTAATCTTGCCACAACTGAACACAAGTTATTCAACACAGCATGAGAAATAACTCCTGATTTACACATAACATTACCAAGCTACTACCAAAAGTAAACACATTTACAGCCAAATAAACTAAAAAAAAACAATGTTCCTTAAAAACTTTATCCCTTCAATAATGATACTAACTAGTGTATATTTTTAAATAGTTACTAGATAATACCTAGTTCTTATCCACAATTGGTGGAATATCTGAAAACAAATGAAAGTATAAAAGACCATAAATCTATAGCTTCAGTCCATGCAAGTTTTCTTTAAACATTAGGTCAGCATTAATTTATATCCTAGAAGATATACACAAACATTCATAAACCTTTTACTTGTTATAAAGACGCAAGGTTTGGGGCAGGAAGGTGGTTGATTCAAATAAAGTACTTGCCTATCTGCCACAGATATGCCTAGTTTCAATTAAGCAAGTAAATTAAAATCTGTACTTCATGGAAACTGTACTACTTTCATGAAATACTTAAGAGATTAAATCCCAAAATGATGGAATATTTAAGCAAATCACTAAAACTTGTACTGTTCTGCTTTTTTTTTTTTTGCTTAGGAGCATGAAGTTTTTGTTATAAAGCAGTAAGGTTTTGCAGAAGTTATTTGTATGATGTGTAAATTAGCACAAAAGTAAGTACTTGTATAGACTGCAAATACTTCAGCATGGAAAGCTGCAACTAAATCAAAGTTAAAGAACAAACCTTTAGGAACAATGCTATTACTACTATTTTTCCAGAAAACACAAAGTACAGAAGAGTGATTTAAATGATTCAGGCTAGGGAAAACAAAAAGTTGTGCACTTCAGAAATAACTTACAGGTACAATAACTACGGAGTATCTGTAATGCAGAGTATAGCTAATATTTGCCAATTGCTTATCCGAAAAGCATGACTTGGAGAGCCTGGGAAAGTGAACCACCATGATACAAAACAGTTTCTAAGCAAATGCAGTTTGAACCTAGTAAAGTTGCCCACTTAATTGTTAGCATAAAGTGAAGTATTTAAATAAAAATTGGAATCATAAACATTAAGTAATTTATTTTTGAATACAGATGTTCCTGCAATGCTTTGACTTTTTTTTTTTTTTAAAGAGACAGGCAGAATTTTAAATTAGTTAGCAAAACGGATGGCAAAAGAGTAAATGGTTACTATTAGAACTAAAACACACATTTGAACACTGCTGTCAAATAATGCATCTCTGAAGAAGAAAGCAAAATGAAACAAATAAACAAGCCAGAAGATCCAGAAGTATAACAAGAAACTGAAGTAATTTTCAGGAATACCTACATATTAACAGAAGTCCAAGTTTCTAGCAAGAACAAGGCTATGACTATGGAACAACAGAAAACTTCATACAAAGTAGACATGTTAGTAACAGTGGAAAAACAAAACACACAATTTTGGATGACAGTAGTTGAAGACTTTTTATCTTTATTAGCCATTAATACAACTCATCTTTTCTATGAGACATAACATACATTTTTAATGTTGTTCTGGTGACAGAGCTTTGTTGCAGCCAGTTTGAATGGCATCCTTGTCAATGGGAAGAGATCAGATTGCCAGGAATAAGACAATGCAATTGTCCACTTAATTTATTTGTATTAGGTAAAAATATTTTTACTGTAATTTTACCTTCTCTAAAGAGGACAACTGCTGTTCCTTCATTGGTTATGATGTAGGGTCTTCCTGCTCATCTTCCAAATACGGAGGTGGCTCTGGTCTTTTTTCCTCTTCCTCCTAGCTATCTGAGGTCATGTCAACAAGGGGAGCAGTTCAGAGTACTACTTGCTTCTCCAACTCCCCAGCCAACTGTCACAGTTGAAGAGAAACTATAAATGCTGATTAGTAGACATCTTGGAAGAGGATTAGAAGAGTAGACATCTTGTGCAGGATTTTAGTTATCCAAACAGGAAAAAAATATTAGGGCATATCAAGACTTCAGTAAGAAGAAAAAATCCATAAGGTTTCTAACTCTTTAATGGATTTCCTCAGAAAAGACTGGGGGGGAGGCGGAGGATTAGTAAAGATCCTTCCAGTCTGTTTCTCCTGACATAGCTTCTGCTCTGATGACACAGGCTAGCAGCAGCAGATTCAACTGACTCAGTGAGGATAAAGTTACCTTCTCTTTTTTTATTTTTCCTCCAAACACTTCCCCATTCTAATCATCTATAGCTCTTTAATTCATCATAACTGGGTAAAATTAAAGAAAATTGAACCAAGAAGGAATTAAAAAAATCAGTTATTTTAATACCAGTTTCTTGTATTTTAGAGTTTTATATTTAATATGAAAGGATTTAAAGAAGATAACATGATGGAACCTTTCATTTAGAAGGTGATATTCAATTAAAAGAGGCATTTCTTCTGTAGTTCTGAGTAAAAGGATGGTGAAGTAGCCAAGTATCCATGTAATAATTTTCCTTGGGTGAAGTCCCACACTGATCTGCCGAAACAGCAGTTATGTAAGCTCTCAATACAGAATGAATTTATGAATGCTTGATAAACAATAAAAATCTTGAGCTCATACATGTTGACACAGGATATGAACCGTGTATACTATTGTAGCCTAAACAAGTCATGTTTTCTTCAGACTTCTTACAAAGAATTTGCTCAGTTAGAACAATGTGGGAGGGTGTATGTTTTTGTCTCTTTCTCCTGACAGCAGAAAGACTTTTGTGCAGGAGGACATCAAAGAAAATGACTAGTTCAAGAGCACGCGTGCATGTGTGTGTGTGTGTGAGTAGGAGAACACACATTTTGGTAAGATTCAGATAAAGAAGATGAGAAGACCAGAAAAAATGACAGGCAACAGATAAATTTGAGCACTGGCAATTCAAAATTGAACTGGAAAGGCCCTGAGCAACCTGATCTGACTTTGAAGAAGCCTCTTCCAAGATGAATCTTTCTGTGGTTCTACTTCTATGAAGTTATTTTTGACATGCAAGCCTCCTGCTATGTGACCAAGATAACTATTTGCTTGTTTCCAGTTTTAGAAGTTAATTTGTTGTTGAATGCTAGCAGCACCAAAATACTGCCAGCTGGATCTGGCCCTGTTCTTTATTTCCACAAAGATGTCAGGCAGCCCCACAAAGCATAATAATAGAAAAGATAAGTCGTTAGCTTTGTATAACATAAAGGGAATAGAAAATGGTCACTGTTTATCCGATATCCTTACAGGTGTCGAAGACAAGTTGGCTTCCAATTCTAGAAAGTTTCCTTACAAACAATAATAAAAATGTTTGTGGACAAAGTAATAGCACCAGAACCTGTTTATGCATACAGGCATTCCAAATAACTATGGATGCCAGAAGGCTGATATATGAATGCTTCATTTACTAAGCATGATGTGGAATCAGTCATAGATGATGCAAACAGTTTGGTCCGAAAGAATGTCCAAAAGAAGCTAGTTCCTGAAAATAGGTTCTAAAGACCTGAGAAGTATATCTGAAAAAGATTAAGTAGTTTCACACTGAGTTTGTAACTTTTTGCAGGGTTGAATATTTTAGGTTACATGAATAAAGCACAAAGTGAACTGAATTGCCTGGTTTTAAAAGAGGATAATTACATAAGCATATCAGGTTCCCAGTGGAATGGAAAATAACCAAATAACGGGACAAGTTTAGCATACAAGTTATATAGGTATAGCAGTTGCTCATGATGTTGAAGGAGTGGCATTAAAGGTAGTTTAAGTCAAAAAGCTTAAATTAGTTAACTTTTTACCAAGGAGCAAAAATCCTCAGGTAATAAAATTGCAATCTAGGATTAAAATATAGTTAGGGCCACATGACTGGCCTCCATATGAGGATCGCAATAATGACTGATGTGCTGAAATCAGAGTGAAACGTAATATTGAAGGCTGGTGATAAATTTATCTTCATGTGAACACTGAGGTACAGAAAGAGAAGATGCATCCTTATCTGTACAGTTCAAGCGGTTTCCTAGTTCTGGAATCCAGAAAAAAATCCACTACACTAGAGTTCAGTTTTGAAGAACCAACATAAGAATGTAGACACTTATTAAAAAGACCTTACAAAGGATCATTGAAATAAGTAAAAATCCATGTAGATGTAGAGATTAAAGATACTGTGTTGAAAACAGTCATCAGAAAAAGACGACAGAAAAGACCAAAAAAAATCTTAAGTGGATGTTAAGAGAAGCAAAGGTGTTTCAACAAATCCAATCTGTATACAAATTAGGACAAGAATATGAACTCTTAACTCAGAGAACCACTAAGTAAGCAAGCATGAATTCCCCACTGGGCAAGTAGAACTAGCTAACACATGGATAAAACCAACTTGTTTTGATGATGACGACTGTAAATAGTTGCTGAATACACTTATGGAAGCTGGTTACTTTGTGGTGAGATGCAAAAGAGAAATTAGGTATTAATAAAGGTAACAGAACACTTGTAGAAATAAATACCAACTATACATACACAGTGGTGGTCTCAAAGTTATCCATTAACACTCCAGAAAGAAAAATGAGTCAAACATCACAATGCATTTTATTAAAAAAAATGAAAATCAGCTGCTCAAAACTCAAAGTTAAAAAACACAAGTAGTAAGAAAAAAATGAGTTCTACCGAGTTGCTATTTCTAAATCTTAAATACAAGATGTACTTCAGAAACCATACAGCCAGAATCAGAAAAAGCATTGAGAAAACCAAAGCATATCTGAAGTACAAGGAGTATTTGTCTTGAAAAACTGTGGGGGTGGGGGCAAGGAATAGGATAAAATACTTATGAAAGGGAACACTTATCAGTACTCCCAAAACACTAAGAGGCTTTGTGGAACTAATGCATCTTAGAACTACACTGATCTGTCACATGTTGTGCCTCAGAATTCACCACAACTCATTATCATGAGTATAATAATGTACCACATGGACCTTGATCCTTGGGTAACTGTTCTATTCCCTTTTTAGTTACGTTACACAGACGTACTTATTAATAGGTTCATCCACCTTAAACATACGGAAAAAATAGTACCGAGTCTACAAGGCACTCCAACAACTCAGCTCCTTCAGCTACCGTATTAGCCAATACCCAGGCTGGGATTCTCCACTCCAGAGATCACCGCATTATATTTCAATGTTTTAAAGTGTTACAGATTCGAACAATTATTTGCAGCCTAGTGGAAGAACACCAGACAAACAACACTTGAAGTAATAATCTCCTGAAGTGTCCCCTCTATTGCTTATCACAACTGTAAAATATAATTAAGAACAGTCCATAACAGCAGGAAAGCTGCTGTATGTAAGCTGTCAGGACAACCAGAGCAGAGCTGTTGTACAAACAGCTGCCAGCAAGCCCAAACCCAGCAATCTAGACCACAGTGAACCATGTGAAAGAAAACACGCAGGTATTTCAAATTCATCTCTCCGAGCAGCATTCTAGTATCAGGGGTTCCATCACCACCGCAGATAACGCTCTGGTACTGTTGATGACAAGCACTATAGGACATGATAAAAGTCACCTATGACTAAACAGCATTACTGCAGGCTTCAGAAGAACAGACAGGCCACATACACAGAGTACCCTCTGCATCTAGTAAATAATTTCAAACATTGGAAATTCAAGTCAGAGTTCTCTATATTTATCAGATCTGATTTTGGTTCGAAAGTGTAAGGGCTACAAGTGCCCCGGAGAGTAGCAGGAACCTTGACTGACCTTTGAGCAAATCTGTCAGCTTACATAATGCCCTTCAGAACACTATTTCCCTTCAAAAAAGAATGGGCAAGCATCATGCACAAGATACAAAAACAACAACAACAACAAATAAAACACCACCACCACCAAATGCTAGCTGCAAAGATAGCAAATGTGCAAATTAGGAAGCCTAAGGTTTTGATGTATTTTCTATAAGAAAGAAAAGGGCAAAATGAAGCTAAGTTAGAAGAATCAGGCAAGAAGAAAGCGAATGGGGAAACTATGTGCTGCAACTTTCACTGTAGAGATGCTGTTGATTTCATGAACTGATGTTCCCCTAAATCTTCCAACCCGTCTCCTCCTCTGAGGCAGACAGGATCTCAGCCTTTGGCCAGCTCCTGCCGGAGTTCTCCAAACTGGAAGAAACTCTTACCTCTAGCTCCTGAGGAACCTACATGCTAACTCAATTTACTTAAAATCCTCAGCCTCGCCACCCTTCTTCTTCTTCAAAGAGGTTGAAGTCCACTTAAATCCCAACCAACCAACCCATCTACCCTTTCCTGAGTAAATTCGGGAAGAAAGACAGCGGTGTGCTACAGACCTCCTGCTTCTCCAAGCATGGCTGAGAAGGGAATGGTATCACAGGAGATAAAAAAAATACTGCTTAGAAGAAAAAAAAAAAAAAAAAAAAGACAGTCGTAATGAATCACTGAACAACTCGTATTCAAGCAAAAAAAAAGCCTAGAAGTATTCACAGCATTTTGTGTTGGCTTTGCAGCTGTGTTTTTGATTCAAGTGTCAAACCAGCAAAGGACTAACACACATGGGAGCATACTCCCACCAAACCCATGGGACTTCTTACATACCTATAGTTAGGCAGATTTAAATAGTGTCCTGGAAATGGGAACATATTACAGGCAGTGACAGAAAACAACTGGAGCTAAATCAGCTATATGACATTTTAAATAAGAGAGACACACCATACACATCCATTATTTAATTTTATAGACTGTACAGCATTCCCACTTTACAGTGGTAGAAAACAAGGGGTACAATCCATCATTAGATTATGTTATTTTAACACAGGAGCATGCTTCAGTCTCAGCAATTTTGAAATTATTCGAAATGCACCTTAGTAAGCCCTCCTTAAAAAAGGACTTCAAAATTCACTAATCGTTTCTGTCAAAGACTCATTTACCGATATTAAACTAACTTATACTTTCAAGTGCCTGTACTATATTTGTAATCAAGTTTAGTCACATGCTATTTAATTAGACACACTATTCGCTCACATTTGTACTCCCCCGTAAATTAGCACCATCAGACAACAGAGGGCGTGTCATCAAGGCGAAAAGTACCATGTCAGAACTTTAGTTTAGAACTGCAGTACTAGACCCAAACATCTGTGCAACGAGCAATGGAGAGAATCAGCATCCTAACGGCACAGCAGCCATCGCCACCAAGTATCTGCTTGCAAAACTCTAAAGAAGCCTGTGAAGGTCAACCATGCGCCTGCCATATGTAAAGATTATAGTGAAAAAACAAAGCAGAAATATCAAACATCAGGCTTCATGCACAGTGAAAGGCATCTGCCTCAGCCCTCCCCCTAGTGACAACTGCTCCACCTTTTAAATAAATAAGCGTAAAGTTATCAGAGAGCTGTGAGGTCTTCCTCTGTGTACAATGGAAGTTACAGAAGGAAACAGCAGCCTGAAAAACGCCAAGAGGTGGCATTAACAGGAAACAGCTCAGGTAAAAACCAATCCGTGGCAACTTCAGACAATTGCTTTTTAATAAGTAGATACCTCATATCCAAGAACTCAAACTCTCCTTAAAAAGTATGATTAGAGATTAAAACACACCAACACTCTTCCACAACCTTTACTGACCTTCTATCATTCTGCTTTACTAAAACTAACTGCATTAGTAGGTATCCAAAGCATTGAAAAGGGAGCTCACAAAACTGAAGGGAAACAGGAATTACTTTGGCATTTGGGGTACACTACCCGTGACATAACTCATTTTGAAAATCTTGTTAATCCTGAACTTGTGATAAAGTATTTGCATTCTTCAGTGTACCTTTTCATTTTATTGCTTTAGCACAATCGTGTTGCCAATGCTGCACTTCGCATCTTCGAGTGTTTCAGTGCCCTACTGAGTTCCAAAGATACAGGAGATGCGTTTTCTTCTGCAACAAAACTGGGACGCTAGCCTACTGTGGAAAGCATGTTCTGGTTTCGACTGTTCTTATTAACCTTGGATGTGGTTAAAGGTCCATTTAATAAAAGGGTGAAAAATACAATAAACATAAAAGTGAATTTTTCACAGCCACTTGGTATTTTCACAGATCCCAACAGCTTGCCACTCTCTACACTTTCTCCTTTGAAAACTGAATTTTAGTTTTTTAGTTTCATGCCTTCCTATAACCGTTTCTGTGGACACTGCTAACATCAAAATAATTATACAACTATTCTACTATGCTTGCCCTACCAATCTTTTTTTTTTTTTTTCAATGCAAACTCCACTGGTCCCTCAAACTGTATTTTGATAACTTTTGTTTGTTTGTTTACTGAGAAAGGTCTCTCCAACTGTTTTTAATCATCCATTTAGGATGCCTGTAAGGCGCAGGCTCCATATTGTTTTTCCTACAGAAGATATTTTTCTAATATCACCCGTAGAACTTCTTTCTGCTAGTAGCAGGCAGATGAGAAGGATGTAAATTATTGTAAGCAGGGTCACCTTAATGTATTGCGAACTGCCAGTTTTTACATATCTGACAAATCAGTACTTCCTCAGAAAACATTATGTAAGAACATTGAGTTTCTTAATCATAATAATCAATTTACCTTCCCCCTAACTGTTCTCTAGATGATCTCTTATTTCCCTGCAATGCTTTCCTGTAGTTACTGTAACACACACTAAGCTTTATTATTTTGTTTCCAACAGCAATGAAAAAAAGTGCCTTTTTTGTCAGCAGTACATGTTCTACAAGCACACATAAATAAGAACACCGTTTCTGTTGTATCTTTTTTTTTTTTTTTTGACAGACACAACAAGTATGCTTTTTCTACGGAGAATGCCTGAAGGCTGTCATTAATAACTTTCCCATGCTACAAAGCATCACCTGTAGCATTTTGAACATTCCACACCAATAGATAAGGAAAGAAATCTTCCCTTATGTTTCACTGCAGAACAGCAGAGAATGTGGTTGGTCAAACACATTTATGAACAAAAGAAAGATTATTACTTACATTGTACTGCATATGATGCCAGGACAACAGCAGAATTAAGAGGGCATGACAACCTGGAAAGAGGGAAAATATTTTTATTTAGACAGACAGTATAAATGAAAATGTTAATGTTTTTGCAATTAGTTCAGTACGTGAAGACTTGTTTATCTTCAAAGAGTGTCTGATTTTTTTCTTACAAAGATTGATTGTCAAAGCACAGTAAGACTGAACATCACAGGCTAGTTGTATAACAGCTTCTTAAGCGAATGGATGTACCTAGTCCTAAAAGGACATATTCTTGCTGGATGCTTATTCTGGAAATAGAAGAAGGGATTTTTACGGGGCTCTGGACATTATTTTAATAGCTGCAGTCTGGTATATTTAAAACTAGACACAAACACTAAAATTAGCCAAATACCAGTACAAAGACAGCTCTGATTTAATGTCCAAAAGTGACTCCATAACCAACACTGACTATGAAATCCTAAAAGTAATAAAGTAATTTATATTTGGCAGCAAATACCTGGACCTCCTCTTTCCTTCTTCTCTCTCTCTCTTTTTTTTTTTTTTTTTTTAAATGTACAAACATACAGGAATTACAGGCAAAGGAACCACTGGGTATATGCTCACTAGATAGGGAAGGTACCCCAGTAGCATGAACTGCCTTTTGTTACTCCCTTCCTATTACTGCAGTGGACAGCAGGCCCTCATCTGTAAAATACTATGTCAGGCACACCACGCTTCGCAGAAAGACAATGTCTCAAGGTGATATTGTATGTGCAGAAACAGCATCTCCTACAGCTCATTCACAACAGACTCCTAAACTGTTCTTAATAAGTGAGCTTGGTGTTTCCAAGCAACTTTTTTTTTTTTTAAAGCAGTATTTCATGAGGTATCTTTTTATAGCAACAATAGATACCCTCAGAAAAAGACTTGTGTGATCGTTCCTGATTTTAAAGAGAATTATGGAGAAGTTGAAGATTCTTATTACCTTCCCTCCACAATGTCAGTCTTCAGTTGTAAGAAGAATAAGTGCCTAGGAAATATTTTTCGGGAAAAGAAAAAGATTTAATTTTCATATTTAAAAGGTATGGTTTAAATGGTTACAAGCATTAATTTTCTTTTGTTATGGGGGTAGGTTTCCTGGCAAACTATACCAACAGATTAATAAAGCTTAGTGACATTTACAAATATGTCATCATACACCCACTCTCTCTCACAACAATTTTAAAAGATCTTTGATAGTCGGTACTACCACTCCAGGACCACGATATTAATCTCACAATGAGCACTGCAAAATACAAACAATTACAAAATCAGGCTCCCTTTCTCCCAGGAATATCCAACTTAGATGTAACTTCTTTTTAAAGAAAAAAAAAAAAAAGTCTGTGATAGTCCATCTTGGGACTATTTTTAATGATCAATGGAGGATGAGACATTTCTCAAGCAGTATATGCTGACAAAAGTTCTTGAACAATCCTCAAAGAGCAGTTTAGTCTTTCTCATATTAGAGTGTTTGACAAAATTACTTGATAGCAGTATTGGAGAGTGAGGAGTGTAGAACCACAGAGAGCAGGTCTTTGAATAATTTTAGTTTAAAACTGCAGAACAGTTTACAACTGCGTGATTAGCAAATACAAAACAGGTCAATACTTAATTTTTCTGTAAGAAAACCAGTTAAAATGCTCTACTATTTATATTCTTAAGACACTGAAATTAACTATTAAAACTTAGACAAAATGAAAATGTTACAAAAATGCCAGATCTATGGGGGCTTATGAATTCTAAATCCTAAATCCTGTACACTAAACAAGTATTTGAAGTCTTTTGACACATTAAATGAAAAGTACTTATAATCCACGTATCCCACCACCACAAAAACTCAGATTCAAAAAAAAAAAAAAAAAGAAAGAAAAATTTAAATGTCTGCTATAAACTGAAACATTATGTATCTTTGCATGTTACAAGTAATGGGCGAACTAGAAAACAAGAACTGTTATCTGCTCTTCCTGAAACAAAACAAACAACGCCCTCTCACACCCTTGGAAATAAATCTACTACACACATTCGCAACTGACTCAGCGCTGATACAAAAAAAAAAAATTAACAGACTTTAGGCATGCAGACAGCTTAATCATTGAACTTCCTTATTTTTAAGTCATTGCATCTGGTTAAGCAAGGGATCAGAAAAGGAGAAAAACACAATGGGCAGCAATGAAGACTTCAAAAAAGGAATCCAATGTGCAAATAAAACAACTGACAGCTCTGTAACTAGCTTATACTTCTGCCAGTATTTCGGAATTGCAGGCTGCCTATAACAGAAACCATTCATTACGAGCATCACATGAAGCTGCTAATTCCAAACACGTTTAATACAAAGAATTACACAAGGTTATATTACATAATAAACTGTAGTTTGCCAGACTGCGGAGGTGGAAATGAGGGCTTTACACATACTTAGTTTATGGAAGCAAACATCAAACAGAAGTTACCTGGTTTGTTCTTGCTGAAGCGTGTTAGGATCAGGTATAAAAAACCTTACACGAAAACGAAGGGTGCAGGGAAAACCTCCTAAAATATTTCAGAAGACCAAATCAATATTCTCTTTAAAAAATATATATACATTTATAGAAAAGTTACATGAATAACCACATAGAAGTCTCATGTGTTTTTCTTGTGGTTTCTTTTTACTTTGAGAGAAGTCTCTCCTGATCCTCCACACCAACTATGAGAAGAAAATATTCTTAACGTATTATGATGCCTTCATTTAAAGTACTTTGTGTATGCTACTTTACATAAAAAGCATTATTTAGTTACTTTGCTGCTTTGCTCTAATAGTTATTAGAAAAGGAAAAAGCAGCAAATGTGTATGAAGAGTCTCAATCAGGATAATTCTATCTTAATTATAAAAATACAAAAAAAAATATAACAGAAGTTCACAGTGTTAACTTCACATGTTTTTATTCAAATTCTTACACAATCTACAGAATACAGTAGAAAGAAGAGAGCTTAAAATCATAGCTCAAGTTTTCCAGCACAAATTAGGACACTGTCACTCAGTCCTACTACGCCATATTCTCTAGGATGCTGTCTGGGCATTATCATGCTGGCTGGCCTGTCCTTAAGCTCTCCTTCCTCTTGGTACTGTTCTACCCAAAACTGTTTATAAACAAAACATGCTAGAGGAACATATGCACTTGGAAGTACATTTTTTTTTCCTTAAAGCAAGCATAAAATTAATTTTTTTTTATTATTATTATTTTCTACTTGAGACAAGAAATTGCCAGAACCTGTATATGAAACTGGCTCCATTTCCCTCAATCAAAATCCCTCTTTCTTATTTTCACCCTAGGGATGAATTTACTGGCACCATAAACTGGCTACTGCTTTCACAGCCATGATGTCCAACAGTGCTCAGAAGCCAGGTGTAGACACCGTTACAGCACAGTTAGTGACCTGCTGGGTCTTAGTAACACTCAGGGTGTAGTAAGAGATGCAGAAAGTTCTTCTGCAAAGACTGGCAGAGAAGACTTGCTCTAAAAGAAAATCTACCATCTGGATGCACTAATTAACAACTACTGTATTTATTGTATTCATAAAAACATAGAAAAGCTGAACTACACAGTTACAATCAAGATATAAAAACAAGTCTTACCTTTTAATTGTTTCCTAATAGGTTTGTTTGGTTCAAGCCACCGCTGTGAAATGAAAAACTGTTAGATGGATTAAAAATATTCACAGATAATTGCTGTTTATTTTTATATATGTATGTATGTATATGCACATACATATACACACATTTATTATTTACTATACTTACAGGTGAATCTACCGATGTTTCATTTTGCTGTAAACCAAAATATTCCTTCTCTGTCACACCCAGCTGGTTGTAGGTCATATCCAACAAAATCTGACCAGTGTCTTGTTTCTGAAAACAAGAAAAGTTGAGAAGTGAAACTCTGCAACACTTGCACATTGTAAGATACAGTTAATTAAAATAAGTTTTTTTAAAAATATAAACAACTTCTGAATAAAAGGAGCTAATTCATTGGTTCAAAGTTTCTCAGCAATATAAAAACTTTATTCTGATAAAAGTTTCTTTTTTTTTTTTATAAGGGACTTTCTTTCCAAAATACATTAGGTATCTGAAATCTCATAACATGAATTGACATGAACTCAAGTCGTTGAGGTCGGTCCAGCAACTGACTTTTAAGCAGACCACCTCTCCCTCAATCAGTCCTTAGGGAAGCAACACCTCTGGAGCCGTACCCTGCAATCACGGCTTACAGCCGCATGGGGCTGCTGTGGCCCCGATGTCACCAGCAAAGCAGCTTTTTCTGTTTCCACACCAGCTTTCAAAAGGGAAAGTTTGTATACACCAGTATGGGAAAAAAAAAAATAGGAGGGAGCTGTATTCTAGACATTACTAGCCATTAGATCCTGGACTTTAGCCTGAATTCCCACTCACCCCGCTACCGTTATGCCACCCCACATTCTGCCTAGACATCCACCCAGTCAGGTATTCCCAGAAGAACCGGTGTAACTGGAGAATTCCACAGGACTTGCAGAAGAGCAAGCAGGTATATTTGCCCTGAAATTAAATTAGCATACCTCCACACCACTGCACTGTGGAATACAGATTAACCAGCTTCTGTCAAAGCACACCATTAATCAATGCCATTAAAAAAAAAAAAAAAAAAAAAAAAAAAAAAGGAAGAACCCTGAACAAGACTGCAATCTTAAATATGCTAATATGTAACACAGCTCGCAACGTTGCAATGCATTTTAGGTGTAGTTCTTTACATACTAAGTTGCTGGACAGAACAAAAGCCAGGACAGTTTGCTTGGTATCTTGTCTATTCAAAAAAAAATTATAGACGTAAATTTTTTCATATGATCTTCTGAATCTTATTCTTAAAAGCAGAAATAAGCTGCACACATGCACAAAAATGACATCAGAGGAAAATTCTTCAGGCTGCAACACAAGCACTTTAAGAAACCAAAGGACTTAATGCTTATGCATCATAGTGACCACGTCTTTGGGGATGGCACCGGTCTTATTCAGTGTGTAAGAGCCAAGAACACAGTATTTTATTCAATTCTCTTTGTTTAAACCTCGTTTATTATACAACAGTCAAGTCCTGCTCAGAAGACAGATTTATCTGGTTTTGTTTGGGGCTTTTGTTTTTTTCCTTTTTACATAGGGCACCAAAGCACTGTAACCAAGTGTTTTAAGTACTAACATATTCCATAGTCTTCCCTTATCTCATAAAACCTTATTCCTATTTAGAAGATAGGAAAAGACAACCAAAGACTCAAGCAAAAGACACACCCTTTGCTACCTTATTTTGGAGTACTGAGTATTACCTAACACTTGCTACTGCTAGAGCAGAGCTCCAGTAGCTCTGCTGTGATCCGAGTGCTCGCTGTTTCTACACCAGACTCCCGACAAAAGGTAAGGTAACAGCCAAACAATTACTGGCCTCCTATGAAAAGCCGTGCCTCATTTCCTGGAGCAAAGTCACAAGAAGAAAACAACGGAGGCAACACTTAACTGTCTTATGTATGAGTCTGCCCTTTCCCCTCCACCAGGCTCCCGTCTTCTTTAAGTTCTGCAGCAAACAGTCGAGGTCTCGCGATAAATACAAGTCAAACCAAGTCAGTGAGCCTGTGCTGCCATCAAACGCGGCTGCTCTGCCCTCTCTCCCTTTTCCCAAGCTGCACATTCCCACTGCCTGCTTTCTGACGTTCCTTGGCACATTCAAATCACAGCACCAATCAAACCCGGTATTTTTCTGAAATAGCACAGACTTAGATCCAGCGTAAAAACTGTGGCATCCCAGTGACAGCTAGGAAGCACAGGAACAAGCACAAGCACTCCTCGTTGCAAATGGCCATGACGCTGTGCAACTCGAAGGCAGTTCTGTCCAGCGTGGTCAGTGAGGTGGGCTCTTCTACTAAGACGGAGATTTGCTGTCAGAAACTATCAATATATACAATCAATATAATATAATATCAATATAATACAAGAGCCGCCAATGGAAACAGCAAATGCCACCCTAATCCTATGAAATAATGGGCATTCCTAACTTACATTCATCTTTAGTACTGCCTTACTATCCATCCCATATTCATTTCATTTCACCAGGATATATTTTTTTTTTCCTAAGCAGAACATTAAAAACTATCAAGTGGCACCACATGACACCTGCATAACTCTGAAGCATGATTTCACATCTCTGGAGCATGCTTCTGACACTGAGTTAAATGAGAAATTGATGGTTATTTTGTGACCAAAAGCAGTGATTACTCGGGATGACGCATACGCTTGAATCAAAAGAGTTCAGGAATCTTGGGTTTTGTTACAAACAGGACTCTTCCCCTGCCACACATGAAATGCTAAGCCTTCTTACTGCTTCCCTATAAAAACAAGCAAGCTCCCCGTTTCAATACTCTGAATCCTAAACCTAGCTGCTCAGCCAGTACTAGTTTCCTCTACCTACCTAGCATTCTCTTCTCCTCCTCCTCTCCATTTCCTTTCACAAACAAGTGTCGGCACCACTTTTCTGTAGCTCCAATCCTTGCTCTCTGGTATGAAAAGCATAGATTTTCTCCCACAGTGCCTAAATCAAGCACCCACTCCAGAAATCTAAGCCAAGTACAAGAAGTCATTTTCAACTGTTAAAATCTTTTCCAGTTGTCAAAATTCCCACAGCTGAAGGTTTTGTTTTTGTTTTTCCTCAACAAAAACTGTGTTTACATGGCTTTAGCTTTGTTTTAAGAAGCACGAGTTATTTTTCAGCCTATATACCTAAAAATAAAGTTACCCACACAGCTCACACTGCACAATCTTCAGTCTATTTTGCACATAAACAGTTTTCAGACCTAGGTGTAAAGTGAGGCAGGCTAAATATGTCACGTCACTGCTTTTGAATTTTGACATCCATTCCAATAGACAGTGCAAAGCCACATAGTACTCGAACACTACAAAGTGTCAAGCACTTTACAAGACAAAGTGCTTTTACTCCCCTCCTCCATATGCAAAGGGCAAAACAACGTGAACACCACTCATCTGAACTGGATATTAGAACCAAGTTCTTAATCCTACAAATCACTACAGCAAGTACTTAAGACATTCTTAATAAAGCTCTTCCCTTTCTACAATGAGGTAAAAACT
Source organism: Anseranas semipalmata (assembly GCA_013399115.1). Lineage (NCBI taxonomy): Eukaryota > Metazoa > Chordata > Aves > Anseriformes > Anseranatidae > Anseranas > Anseranas semipalmata. Next base: position 1,158,894 of record VXAA01001497.1, on the reverse strand, counting down.
TATACACATTCCACACTCGAGTACTGTTACAACAACACAAAATCTTGAGATGGTTTCTTGTTTCTGCTCTGAAAGGAAGTTTCCATTTATTTCATCTTCCTCACATCCACCAAGCCTCATTCTGGTCTTAAAAGTTTTGCATTAACGACCCCATAACTACACGTCATTCACGTCTGTTTAAATCTGTTTTGAAATATTTCACCTTATTCTGAATAGGCCAAAATTAATATTTAAAGCAGTCACACCTTATACCTATTACAGTCTGCCTGTGCCACAACATGAATTCCCTAAATATAGCGGGAAATTAGCCAAGTTCAAAATCTTGTAGCTTACTAGAAATTAAAGAGAAAGAACCCCTTCATTATTTTTTAACTTTGAGTACTGTCTAGCAGCTTGCATGGTCAAAGATCTGCTGTCCTAAGAACACTATAAACCTAATGTAAATGAAGACTTAGTTCTTTGGAGTGGAAGGGTAAATAGGCAAATAATCCTTTTCAGTTTGTTAACTTCCATAGGGTAAGTAGTACAAAGTGACACTTTAAGAGGACAGTGCAACACATCTCCCTCTCCTTCTCCTTTGCAAGAGCTTTGTCCCACTTTCTGGCAATGGTAATCTCACAATTAAGCCCCTCCTACGCTTTTGCAAATTCAGTGTTACTTCAGACACAATGCCCACTGTTCCTCACCTGTTGTTTAAGGTCATCCTTCCTTGATTTAGGCCTTTAACACTAAACAGCCTGGGTCCTTTGGTCCCTATATGCCTAAGAGCTTGAACAACATGCTACACTTGCCTCTAACTTCCACGCTAATTTTACACACAGCTAGTTTGTTTGCTCTTCTGTTAACAATGCCCTTTCCTCTTGCTGGAAATTATTTACTCACCTGATGCCCTGAATCTTGCATTCAGAGCATACGACATTTTGTTTAGCTAGAATAAACTGAACAGCCTGTTCTTTCCTCAGGTCCAGACTTCTGCAGGGCATCCTAGTCGTCCCTTCCGTGCCTGCCCAAGCTGAAACTTGCCTCTTTTGTCTGCTTATGGATCTGCACATGGCTTCCCATGGAGGCTGGCCCCAATGCCAAGACTAACACTGCTAATAATTCCTTGACTTTGGCTGAAAGCTCCTGCCTGATGCACAATAGCATTCACCTTTTTCACAGCCACGACACAAGTAGTTCAGTCCGCAAACTACCGGTGTTCTCCTCCTCTATTGTTTACAGCTGAAAACTAAGCTAAAAAAAACAACCCCCCCACACAGACACACTAATACTTCTTAGGAAATCTGTTAGTTTACACCGCTGACTTCGCCCACTGCAATTACTCCTTGGCCATGGTGACCTGTCTGCTACGTCAGACTCCTGTATCTTTATTTATTTTTAAATAATGCCTCAAACCTTACTTTTTTGGTTTATAGAAAAAAATTCAATAGCAACGTGTTAATAAAATTTGCCGGTCAGAAACTCTACTGGTAATGTCCTTATACAGTTTAACATCTCTTTTCAGCAGGAACTACTGGCACTGCTTGAGCCAACTCCTTGCCCATCCCATAACTCTGCTAGATTCCATACATTACAGCTCAGTGTTTTCCTTTATAAAGGTCACACAAAATAGTTATCTAAGCCCACAGAGCATTGACCTACCGGATTTCCTTTGTCTCAAAAATGATTTTGTTTGTTAAACTCATATATAAGGTTAGTCATGCCAGATCTAACTTTGGAAAAGTCTCTCCTGCACTAATTCTTTCCTTCAGCGTTTATTATGAAGTCAGGCACCAGGAAGGGATCAGACTAACAAGCCTGTAGCAGGTCAGATCACTTTCCCACTGTCCTCAAAGTCATCATCAAGTTTCATACTGTCTTATTGTTTTCCAGTCATAGAGTACCCTGATCTGCTTCAACATAAAACTAAATATTTGTTGCCAGCCTGAAATTTCATACAGCAATTCTTTCAATACGCAGGGATGCAGATTAGCACCAAACTCTGCTGTGTTATCAAACAATGTCCAGTAGGAAAACTTAGTGACGAAGATACTACACATCTGTATCACTGAATTTTAATATGACCAGTTTAAAGTTCTAATTCACACCCACAACCAAAAAGAACCTTTAAGAGAACCTCTGCTCATTATTTCAAACACATCAATAGTAATTGTTGGTGATAATTGTAACAATCATGTTCCTTCTCAAACAGTTGAAGAAGGAGCTTATTGAGATGGTGCGGAAGAAAAAACAATCCTTACTATCTGAATTTCAAGTCATACAACTTCTCACTATTACTACTGAATTGTATTTCTACAAGGAAACCCTATCTCTAGCAGGCAGCCAAGTAGCTTAAAAGCAAAAATCACAGGTACTAAAGACATAAGCATCAACTGTGCTTCAGAAAGATAATGTAATACAGAGATTATCTGACACTATATTTTAGCCTCTCTCAAAAGTCAGTTTGCTGGAAATTGAGATGTATAGTTCCCAAGTGGTCATTCCTGGTAAATGAGTCAAAGTAGAGCAATAATGGAAAATTCCTGTATGTTTACACCGAAAGTTGCAAATAAATTTGCATTATTGCTCAATATACACCTATTAAACACACCCAAACATGGTATGTGAGCACATTCTGTATGTATTAGAATGACAAATAACATTTTCCTTGTGTGGAAGATAGAAGTAACTTCAGTGACAAATGAATTAACCTTATTGCAAAATTCAAACCTATGGTATTTATTGGAAGGCTTCAAGAAAACTTGAATATAATCAAATACAACACTCCATACCAAGTGCAGTCAAGCCTTGGTCTCAAATGTGTTTTTTAAAGAAGAATGTTTCCAAATTTTAGCTTATATGCACCTTCTATTCTTTGGATGGACTTTGGACGTGTTCCATCTAAATACTGAAACACGAGGGAGGAAAGACAAGAGCGGCCATTTCAGCCTGGCAGAGCTAATATACACTTCTATTTGGACTGCAAGCAAAGAAGGATGATGTGTCTGTCTATACTCCAGTGTGAACTTTCTTGATAATGATGACCTAAAAACAGCACATACCGCAAGTTATATTCACTTTTTGTGATACCATCAGTATAAATTTCACATTCACCAAGTATAAGCACCTTTAAATAAAAACAATGAACAACAACAACAAAGGCTGTCATTCCACTACTGTGCCAAAGCCAAAATACAGAAGAAAAAAATGGTTCTCTTGAAATTAATCTTCCTTTTCAGCTGGCCAAGCTACCGACTTTCTTTAGTATAAGAGCTTAATAAGAACAAACCAACAGAAATCAAATTAAGCAGCTATCTTGAGGTTTCTCAGTGAACAAAGTCCCTCGGGTTATTTCCACAAGCAAAAACCATCTTCCTCCTTCCACTGCACCATTTTAGGATGGTTGAGTTTTGTTCACATTGCTACAGATAAAACCATTTGGAAAAGAAAATTCCCATGTAGCAGAATGACAGACACACCTACAGCTACCATTTGGAAAGTTTTCTAAGCCCACGCAGTTTGCTAACAAAGTTTGAGGACATTCAACTGCAGGGACTCTATAAAGATCCAGTTGCTACAGAATGAAGAGAAGTCAGCTCTCTATTCTCCCTGTTCTCCAGAAGGTTCAGTATTTGTTGATAGACTGAGTTTTGTACCATCATTTTCAAGACATCACTACTAGTTCAAAATTTCAAAATACATACGTTCTTATTTTCAATGTGTGAATAGGTTGACAGTTTAGACTATTAAATTTAATACAAAGGTGATAGATGAAAATTCACTTCAAATTTATTACTCTTGGGCATCTATGCAGTGCCAACGAGACATTAGAAATTACAACCTCGGAATATCTGTTTGCTTAAACTCAAAGCAAATTTTTCTTGAGTTACTTCTTACCTTTGATGGTTTTTTGATGTTAATTTCTCTCTATAATGCCCCTATGCCTTTGAAAGAAATCCTCTTGCAGTAAGAATTCAGTGTTCAGATAATGGCTACACGACAAAACAACACTCGGTATTTTTCAGTTTGTTGTCATTAGAATTGGAAGAGTCTCTAATTCCACCTAGGCTATTGCACGAAAGAAGGCCAAGCTTTCAGTATTCTGCTTTTCCTCATTCACTTTCCACTACTTGTAGTGGAAACATATAATCCCATCTCCAAATGCAAAACATTCTTACACATACATGCATATTAGTCTAATATTAGTTCAAAGTGTAACATACATCCAAACTTTCATAAATCACTACCAGGTACCCCTAGCCCACAAACTAGCCCTGAAAAATTCTCAACCTTTGTTTTCCACTGGTACACTGACGTGCTCTGATCACAGACATAAAACCAAATGGTGTTGGTCATGAAAATAACAACATGAATGCAAACTTCATGAAGCTGAATTCTTCTGCTAATGTAAGCAGAACTCAAATACGAATTTTCAGCAGCTGGCTTCCAGTCCTTTTCAGAGCTGGACTTTGTAACACAATCAGAGAGTGGCAAAGCCTGCCCTGAGGCAGGCCTCAAGGTTAGGCAATCCGGAAGGGCAGTCCTGACAGATGAGTGCAGCCTTCCCCGGTGCTGGTATGGGAGCTCAGTACTCTAAGGACATAAATCTTCCGGAAACCTCGTCCTGGTATTAACACAACACAGCGAGGTAGCCACGCTCCTCGCTTCTTTTCAGTCGAGGGCCCTGACCTACCCTCAGGGCAGTTCAGCATTACAGCTGCAGTGAAGGAGTCCCTTCTGATCCTGGATCAAGGAGATAATCAGCGGGGACACCCTGCCGCACTCGGGGCAGGGAGATAAATCAGCTGGGTCCAGAGGTTCAGAACAGTTCTGATCTTTTGTATAGAACTCACTGCTTAAAGGATGAAATGAGAAGCACAAAGTTCAGGTGTACAGTGCTAGATTTCAGGCCAAGCACTAAATCTAAAGCTGTGTAAACATTTGTTTACAGGGGAGAATATCCTACTATGCAGGGGTTTCAAGAAGTTTTAATTCCTCATTTTTACAAGGTCATTGTGCATGGGGCAGGGGCACGTTTATGCTAGATTTATTCAAAATTGACAGACAAGGCAATCCTTTAGGGCATGCTGGGAATGAACAATGAAAAATTTTTATCAGTGTGTAGCTCCTTCTCTTATAAACCTACGCCCCGGTATCCCACTCCCCAATGTTAGCTACTTCCTACTACATATATGTGTGCATATAAAATAGATGCTAAAAATATTAGACTAATTTTGCATATATTGGAATGAAAACAATTAGAATTAGAGTGAAAAACATTTGTTTTGCTAGAAAATTAATTTTCTTTCAATAAATACCCAACAGACAAAGTTCAGAAATAAAATCAGTCCGCAAAGCGAATTATAATAATACTTTGGAAAATACAATTTGCAGGTGAGGCTTTGACTCTCCTGTAGGAACGTATGCCATAACCTAAGAAACCCAGCAATGCGGTATCCTCAGAAAAACTCTCTTACTTCTCAAACTGGGTAAACTGGACAAAGGAAGCATCACATACACAAGTTCACACTATACTTAAATTCATTCACAGTTTTCCTACATGGTCAGATAATTCTATTGAAAACTGATTGAGAAGTGAAGGTATTTCCTTTGTTTTCATCTAAAAAGGAAATAACACCTTTAATCAGTAATAAAAGTTATAAAACAAAATACTTACAGAATAAAATACAGCTTTCTATCTGTATAACTGCATTATATTAGCTGTTTTCCCAATACAGATATTCCAGTAAAATTCCAGAGTACAATTTGTTTCAGCAGCTCGACTTGATGATCTTTGTAGGTCCCTTCCAACTGAATTATTCTACAGTAAGTTCTATAAACCTGTCCAAAATTTCCAACATCCTCCATACCCTTTCCCTCCCTGCGAATCTAAAAACAAACAAACAAACAAACAAAAAAAAAACAGATAATGAAACTACACTGAAGCACAACAGACTGACCTGTCTGACTAAACCATGCTGTCTTCACTACTTGCATTATCTTTGTATTTCAGAAAAAATGTACCGGCCTCACTACAGTAATTTACATGGTCTCCTTTTAGTATTATCAGCCTTTTGATGAGAGAAAAGAAAAGAAAAGAAGGAGCACATACAAATTTGGGAGTCCCCTTTAAACATGAATTACTTATTCAGGGCTGATAACGATCATCATGTCTGTTAGTGGTTCCCATATAATGCAGAAGACCTTTTTCCAGATACAATCTGCCTGATTTGATTTTATGACACTTTAGTCAGTTGACTTTATAGAAAGTTAAAACATCACTTTACAAATCCATTTCATAACCAGTAATTCTGCAATTTGAAATGACAAAACTACGTCTTCAACATCTTATGGAAATCTCATATCCACATGTTGGGTCCCAACATTTGACCTTCAACTTTCAAACAAATACTTATGGATTTAAAAAAATATATAGTTTTCCAAACTTACATTGACTTTGAAGCTTTGTATTGATCCATCCAAAAAGTGAACGTTACAGGTTATCTCTGATCGGGTTTTCTCTTTCGGTAGTTCTGATGCTCGTATGTTATTTATCCTCCCACCTAAGGCTCGTAAACGGGAGTTCATAACTATTGCTGAATAACCTATAAAACAAAAAATACATTTAATAACAGTTCTTATAATTCACTAATGTTTCACCAATATTCTTCAGAGAAACCCACAACAACATGAAGGCCTCATCACATCCCAAATACCTAGAGTAACAAAGCTTCTTATACAAAAAATAGATTGTAAAATTAGCAGTTTGTAAACCAGAACATAAATAAATAAATACAGAGGGGCTTCATGCTTCAAATCTAACAAGCTTAACAGAATCACAGGTTAGCACTGCAATGTATAGTTAGGTTAGGCATGGGCTGTTGCCTTAGTTAGAATTAGTTAAAAAAAACAACAACAACAAAAAAACACTACTGTAAAACAGAAAGGTAACATTAAGAAAATTCTACCATTTGTACCTAGTAAATACATCACCCTTGTACAGATCTCCTACATATTTCTATATTTACCATACAAGTTTTACTACAATAAAACAATTTTTTCTATTCTAGACTCTAACTCTTGATTTAATGCAGATCCCATTCTGTCAAACAGCATTTTGTTACAGGAATACACACACATACACACACCACATGTAAGGCAACCAGAATTAACAATAAAAGCATGTCAATATTTTACAGCCTACCATGCATAAATTCATGAAGCCAGAAATTTACATCCAAGAAGAACAAACCACAAAAATAATTATTTTTTTTTTTTTGGGGGGGGGGGGG
>VXAA01001497.1:1123314-1142907 GCA_013399115.1 Anseranas semipalmata | reverse complement strand
TCAAAGTTATTATCCATCAGTTACAAAAATGCTGATCCACATTCAAACATCGTGTTTGATTTGATAATAGTTCTGCAGCATGACGGTTAATAACTAAAAAAAAATATATGGCTTGCTGGTCATACCTCTTATTAAATTGATTCCTACAGGTATGTTAAATAAAAAAAACAACACAGCTTTCCAAAAATCAGAATTTCCTGTTGTCTCAACTGCATGTCCAAAATAATTTTTCTATATATTAACCAGTCCAGTAAAGGACCTCTTTCTACAATTGTTCCCTCTGATAAATAGATTACATTTTCATGTCAGAGCTACAAACAGCATATAATGAAGTTACCATGCATTTCATTCTTTTCAAAAGAAATGTTACTGGACATTACGTTTCATCATCTTTGTTTACAGAAAAAGAAATTTAAGCTTTTTTTCTTTTTTTAAAGCAGAAAAACAAGGCTGTACACAGAAAAAATAGAAGAGTAGATTCCACATCTAAGTGTCCAAATTTTATTTCTGATGTTGTCACTGAAGACATTTTGTGAACAAGTCACTTCTCTTCAAATTGAGCATGGATCACGGCTGCTCTGTAATTGCCAAAGCATACATTTTAAAAAAAATAAAGAGCAGGCAGCGTGTTGTAGCTTGTGAATAAACTTAAGAGCTTGCTGCTACAGTGCCATTAACTGCCATAGCATGAGTGAAAGAACCAAACGCAGCCAAAATTTGCTCATAAATCCTGACAGCAGCAGTGACTGTCATCCATCAGAAAGGCTGGGGGGGGAGGAGAACAAAAACCTTTATCCCAGCAGTAAGAGTATGGATGCCACACAAAGCTAACTTTACTTTTAAAGAAGACAGAAACGGGATGTGAAGTTCAGTGATACCTTGTCCCAACACCTGAGAAATAGCCTGAATTTCCAGATGACTGAGCTTTCTTTCTTGAGTGGGCACGGTTCAGGAGCAAATGCACTGCTTTGTGATTCTGTACACTTGAAAACAGCAGGATGAAAAGCAAACAGAAAACAAGGAGCCGGAGGAGCAGACTCAGAACATCAACACATAGCGGTATGCAAAGCCTGCACCGGTGAAGTTCCCACCTTAGAATAATCTTGTGTTTTCAATGGAAGTCTCTCTTATTACCTGTATAATCATAAAGTTGTGAAAAGCTTGAAAGTGCTGGCATCTCCAGCTGCCTGAGGTTCATTTGAAGTACTCAGACATAAAGAAAGCCATTAGCAATGATGCCTTCACAAGCTTCATGAAGAAAGACTGCCAAATATCACTATGTTTTTAATGTCTTACATCCAACATCAGAAGGTCCAACAAGTTGTAAAAAAAAAAAAAAAACAAAACTGCACAGATGTCCTCCATTACTTAAAGATTGCTAATACTGCCCAGACATTAGCTAAAACAGTTTCTGTTGCTTTCACAAACCTCAGAACCAAGCAAGCAGCAGCCACCAAGACCGATGACAAAAGTTTTCTGCTGCAATGGGTATTAAGCTGACAAACTCAAACAGGTGAAGCGATTTTTAATTATGTGCTAGATTTTGAGCAGTACTCTTGATTCCTAGAGAAACCTAAATTATAGTTTTGCACCATTATCCAGGATTTCCCACCGATAGTCATTACTTAATCTGCTTCTTAACACAATATAGGACCATGCTCCACTCAAACTTGGGAAGAACAAGGTTCCCCATTGGCAACAACAAAACCCAGTCCATAGTTTTTACAGGAAAGCATTCCCATTAGAGAAATGTCCAGACTTCAGAAGAAAGCCTGTCTTGTAAACTGTGTTGATGAACACAAAACACTCCTTAGAATTACTATGAATTAATCTTTCTTCATCCAGACTTCTCCTTTAGACCTTAAAGTTTCAAACTTCACAGAACGTTTTCTATACAGTCATGCTTCAAGTGTTTTATAATCCATGTTCTGCCACGAGCTTTTAAAATACATTCCCTCAAGCATGACAGAAGACTTCCTATGCTATAAAGCTGACAGCCACAAAAGGTCCCCAAATGGATCTAGAGCAAACCACAGAATACTACTGAAAAAAAATAGGATGGGAGAATAACCTAACCTCAGCAATTCTTTTTTTTTTAAAAAAGAAGGAAGAACGACTGCAAACACAAAGTTAAAAGGTTATGTTATGGAGGGAACTTCAAACCAACAACCTAACTTAGAGCTGCAACTACAGAAAAAAAAAACTGTTTAAGACACTAAAGCTGTACTCAATTTATCCTCTATGACTGTTCAAAGCAACAAAAGTTTAGAAGATTCTGAAGTTGCATAAAGCTATTTTATTTGGAAGAATTACACAAAGTTCTACTCCTCAAACCACAGGAAAGAGCTTGAAAATGTGTCGCAGAAGTCTCGTAACTCAGAGTCAGAAGCTAAACGGCAAGAAGAAATTAAAACACCTCCCGATACTTTGAACATAACTTTTATACATTCAGATCAGCAAAACTGAAGGTGTTCATGTCTGCAGTTTACTTGTCATGGGAAGGGACAGGGGGAGAACAACTTCTCCAGAAAGTTTACAACCATGATGTTTTGTAAGTCTTCAGGAAGAAAAACCAGAATCACAGAACTAGAAAAGGCAGCATAAGAACATGTGCACTTCGTAAACAATCGTCATGGAAGAACAGTTTTCTGCTACTGCTTTTGCATCTTCTTCTCATCTTCCTCCCTGCTTATAATCAGGTTCCAATTTTATATTTTAAGCTTACCAAAGCACACTTTCTTTTTTTTTTGGAGGAGGAGGAGGGATGTTTATTGCAAAGGTTTCAAAGCACCTAGGATCACATCAATTCATTATCACCTAACAAGATCAAGCTGTTTGCCAGGACCTGCAGTGGCACTGATTGCATACAGCTGTTGCACGTGCCCCCTTCCTGCAGAAGACAGGCAAACAAAATGAAGAGCAACACTGCCACTCAAAATGGCTAGCCATTTGTCCTACCCCTGCACATGTTAGGCTGTCCACATTTAGAAAAAAACAATTCTTACACACAGTGAAGAAAAAATTAGAGTAAACAAATGACTGGACATGTTCTTGCTTGCAAACAATCTGTGCTTTCTGTTTTTCCATTGGCATTTAAACAGTGTATGCTTTAGCCCAAAGAAATCTAAACATTTACATCTTTACATCCCAGTTAGGTAATTTTTTCATCACCCTACAAGATTAACACGCAGCTAGTGACCACAGCATGCTGTGCCACAAGGAAACCACTCCGAAAAACATTACTCTAAAATAGATACTCCTGTGTCTTCCCTCTATCACCTATGGAAGAGCTATTTTGGCCAAGTTCTTCCTTTGAAGAAGGAAGCACGTGGGACATCTGAGGGCCACAGCTGGAGCCCAGGGGAGCGAAACGCGGCGGGGCAGAGCGCGATCCTGGAGAGGTGGCTCGGTGAGATCTGCTTGCTCTGCAGAGGATACCCTGCTGCCCTGCGTTGGTTTGTATTTGACCACCGTACTGACACACAGTGCATTCACAAGTCATTCAAGCCCACTTCGGGTTTTTGTTGTTCGTTTTCAACACAGCTACCCAACTAATGAGCGTTTATAACGAAGCTTCCTGTTGCTATCTGAAGTAACGCAACTCTCTTGAACCTTGTCTTTATGAGCTTGTTAAAGCTCCCATGCACAGCAAGGCTCGTTTAATTTACGGAATTAAATCACCTCCTTATTTTAGAACGCATCCCTATTACCTACTACATATCAACTGCTGTTATTTTTCAGAGTTTTTTTTTTTAAGAAAAACAAACTAGCCTCCAACTTTAAGTTCCAAATCAGTTAACACATGAGGTGATGCCAGGCATTTTCAAACACACACACACGAAAACCAAATTTTGCCAAGTAGATCTTACATTCCCCAATCCTTCCCATTTCAGCTTTTATATTCCTGGCTGGCAGGTAGAATATTTATCTACTTCCCTCAAAGCAACCTTAGCATGCTGTGGCAACTGATTACAGAGGAATGCAGACACCGGGCCAACTTTGCTGCTTTAGGCTGAAACAGGAGCAAAAAGGGAGAGCTTGCTTCTGCAGTGCTGAGATCCAACCTCTCCCTGGCGGCTGTCCCACCGTTAGGTACTTTTGCATGGCAGTGACGAGAAGCAATGCCTTCCAATGGGCAAATTCCTCAAAACGTGGTACGGAAGGGCTGGGAGAGCTGAAGAGGGAGTTCACTGCAGCACCTTATCAGGTTAGGGCTACAATCACCGTGCGGTTGGGCTGAGAAATAGCACTGAAGTCCAGAACTACTAATGCTGTCTCGTTAGTGTTTCTTTCACAACCCTGCTATACACCAGAAGTATATTTTAAAAGAAAGGCATGAAAACAACAACTACTTGAAAACACAATACTGTGTTTCTGGTTCTAGTCAAGCAACCAAAAGCAATTGCTATGGCAAATCAATGACAAAGCCCATTTCTCTGAAAAGAACTGCTTGTCATGAGAGCCTGAAAGGAGAAATTAATTTGAAATCAATTCTTCCAACAATGTTGTCAAGCTTATTCTGCCTCAATAACTGAATAAAGTAGATTAGCTACTTTATTTTAAAAGCTATTAGCTAAACCTTTATATAGTTTTCTAATATTTAAGCTTATGCGAAGATCAGTAACAAAGATAATGACCCCTATTCCAGATTGCCTACCTACATTACACCTCTATAAAAATACTCAGCTTTGTTTATTTAACCTTAATTGCTTTCCTAGTGCAAAATGTACCTTGTCATAACCATGTAAGTGGTCTGCTTGCCCACAAAGACTTTCTGAATGTGACATCAATATTTACACATGATGAATGCACTCAACCCGCATCTGATCTTTGGAACCAAAGTACAAATTCTGGCCTATGCCATACACTCTTTTCTACTATTAATAAACCCTAGAATTTCACCTAAAGAACTTTGTCCCTTGCAAAAACTAGAAAAAAAGACAGCTTTAGCAAGTAGTAGGGATTAACTGTCAAATCTATCCAAAACCTCACTGAAATTGATATGCAAGGTGTCTAACCTTCGAGCAGGGTAAATTCATGCAACAGCTTACAGTCCCCTTTTTGAAGCAACGTGTCAAGAACAGAAATCCTTTAAAAATAAACACAATGTGAAAGACTAGGTAGAATAAGTGGTAGAACAGTTTTGTTGGGGACTGAATGTAGTTATGGGCTGGCTGCCTATCCAACACGCAAACGAAAAGCAGCCAGAGAAGCACAGCAGCAAGTGTGAAAGGGAAGTCTGGGAGAACTTCACGGCAGAGCGTTGGCTAAAACACAGTTCAAAACCTTGAGGAAAAAACACAAGGAGAATGCCTCCTGATCCCATTCTTGCTGCATTCATGAAAAAAGGGTTCTCCTTCCTAGAATTGTAAAAGCATTGTATCTGATAATGTTCAAATGAAAGTACACCAGAACTGATAGGGCCAACTGAATCAATGATTAACGCAGGTTCTGAGGAGTTTAGGGATTTTCAAGTAGACTAAGCAGAAGACCAAGCATGAAACCAAGTACTGGATGAATAAAAATATAATGGGATGGATTGGAACAAAGCAAACAGCAACAAAAGTATGATAGCAAGGTAAAGAGTGGAAGAAAAAGAAATTAGATAGGATAGTAGAAAGGAGTTATCTTGCATCTTTAAAACAAAGAAGAAAGTTTGCTCCTAACGAGCTATAAGAACAGAGCCAGAAAAACAAAATGAGAGAATTTAGAGTGGATGATGTTTTCATTCGTACAAATTCTTAGTAGCAACACTAGAAAAAAAGTATTTTTTTTTTTTTTTGACACAGACCACTTACTGTGAAATGCAACAGTTTTGTTGTTTTGTTTTCTAAATATGCTTTGAAGTTTAGGCATCTTCTGTGGGCTTCCCTACAGAAACATTCAATAGTATGATTTCATGCTGAGCCTGCATTTTTTTCCTCGACAGCACTGCCTTTGAGTCCTAGTCAAACAGTATTATCTGCAGTTTGGTAAGGACTTGGATGCATCTCGTTCAATTATTTGGCACTCTTACAGCTGAATTTGTCATCTTTTTCTACAACATTACTCAAATATGTAGTGTACATACAGCTGACTCACAGTGACCAGACATGGGCACTTCCTTCTGTGCCAGACGTGCACTACTACACTTAAAAAGATCTTAGCTTATTGTTTTCCAAACAGATGAAGGTTTGACCTGCTGAAGTATAAAATATTTTGTCAGCATTCACTTCTAACACTTCCAGACCACTTCCCCAACTCCACCTTATTACCAACCCCAGAAAGAGAAGGAAAAGGAAAGCTCAGAAGAGCAAAGATGGTAGCTCCATCCAGCAGCATAATTACAACGACCTTAGACCATACTAATTACTAATTACTTTCTTCCACCCCAAGCTTCCATTCATTTCAACACACAACAGTTTATCAAACTATCTTCCTCCTATCATGAAAAGGATGCTAAGTGACCAATACTATATTATTAAGGAAAAAGCTGACAATACTGTGAAAACATTACACTACTTGCTTGTAAGCAAGAAAGCTTACAAGCTTATATACTAAAGCTTGTAGGAAAGAAATTTGCGGATACACATGGACTACGTAGGTTTGACTCTTACTTGACTAGGTTTGAATCAGGAGTCACACTGCAACTTGCTCCTTATAGAAAGAATATTAATTTAATAGTAATACACAAATGTTTGGAAGGCAAAGAGCAGGGTATCAAAACAGTTGAAGTATAAAGTCCCTATAAGGCTGTGGCACCTTTACGAGGTAAACTCATGAGCCCAGCCACGAGCCGTTAAGTTTATCCCAGATCCCTCTTCTTCAACTCTATTGTTACCAAGTCTAAGGAACTGGGTATCAAAATACAGCTCCTATAACAAGTGCAGTAAAGAAAGGATTAAAAATGTTTACAACGAAGCAAGTTATGTATCTTTTGAAATAAGACTGAAAGCTAAATTAAAGGAAATTACAGGAAGATAGAAGATAATTTTGTTATATTTCAGTCAATTAAGACCTCACCTGAAGGTGACAACTACTTAAGAGCAATAAAAATAGAGACCTGCCTATCTTTCTCAGCAAAACATATATTCTGAAGTTTTGGAAAAGGTCGCTTTCAGCTGGCCACTTTCCTCTGATACCCGTTCTGGCAACGCACACCTCTACAAGCACCATTCGCTTCCAACGCCACCAACCCCCTTGCGCTGCCAGCGTCCCCAGAAGATCGGCTTTAAAACCCAACGTGTCAGTGAGCCACGGCCCAAGCTCTGGAGCCCGGCCCTCCCCTCTGCCCGGGCAGGCAGCACGGCCACGCTGCCCCACGGGAAGCAGCGGTGCGTCGCGCTGCCCCACGCTGCCGGGCACCGGGACGTGTGCTAACGTGGGAAGTTTGCTTTCTTACCGCTGAACCAGCCTGAAGCGAATCCTGTGCGTTCCCGGCCTGTAAAAAGTGGACTAATTGGCAACAGCAGGCATTTCAAACAGGCAACTTCTTTATTCTAGGGTTAGCCTGTTTGGGGATCTTTTCTTCCTTTCTTCCTCACCATGGGAAGCTGTCACCTAAATTATTCTATTTGTAGTTGTGCACACAGTCGTTAATTATAAATCTAGCTACCAATACAGAAAGGTGACAGCATGCCAGTGCCTGAAGCAGTGCTTCTGCTTCACAGTCTGCAATGGCTACAATTACGCTAGCAAGTCAGGAAAGAGTGGGAAACAGCTACATCGAACATCTCTTCTCACAAGCAAACACAATGGAAACACCTTACTCCCACATTAAATAACAAGTCCTTAAGTGGTTACATGCCAGGAGGGGGAAAAANTAACATCAGTCAGATGTAAAAAAAAAAAAAAAAAAAAGGTATGGCTGATCCAGATGCAAAGGAAGAGAAAGATCTGAAACAAAAAGAGAAAAAAATCAACAGTGGGGGAGATAAAAAATAGAAGGCTTTTACTTCAGAGGAATGCTGACCTTGTAACTGTTTCTTCCCTACTGAAATGCTCTTTTACTGGGACATGCTGGGACAACTGCCAGGGTTTCCCTTTAAAAAAAAAAAGTGGCCAAGAGCAACAGCAAAACCCAGAGATAAGGGAGAAGGATTATAAAGCAGGCTGTATAAGTATACCCATATGCACGTACTAGGTCTTGGTTGCAAAGTTAAGATTTGAAACAGCACCCAAAAGTTGCCATCCAAGCTCAATCCAAATCATAACCAAGCCAAGCAGTCCCTACATTGAATTTCACATGCAAGTACATGACAGAACAGCACATGAGATTATTGAATGTTTAAGTGTATTTTCCCATAGAGCAGCTTACAGGACTTGTTATCTCCAGTAACAGACACTGAAGTTCCATTCTTAAAGTCAGGTCTAAATTTGCACATTTTCTGACGTACTATACACATTTCATGTATTATATACAAAACACATCACCATGCTAACGCAGATCTTAGGAGTATTTCCTGAGCCATTTCCTGAGCAGAATTTCCTTGGCAAAATTTGAAAGCCTAGCCAGCACACTGCTACACGGAACGTCAAAAGCGTACTTGGACAGTTGGGTGCTTTCTGCAATGAACTGCTGGGGCAAAACCAGAAAACCTTGTGCAGGAAGGCAAACCATTAACACTGGCCATTTTGAAAACAGTAGATTGAAAAAAACAGACACAACACAGGATTTGTTCACCTCAAAGTGTCTGAAAAGTATACATTTCTCCGCCATTCATAATTTTGTCTTAACATGCTCAGTTTGTTCCGCAACAAACGTATATATACACTCCATCACAAAATGCTCTTCATTCAGGCACTCTCCATTTACATATAACCAATAACAAAGCAAAAAAAAAAAAAAAAAAAGCTGTTGGTACTACTAATCAATGTTTTCTGATTAGATTTGAAATAAGCATTTTTAAACACTACTTTAGTAGCATGTTATATATCAAGCAAAATCCTCTGAGAGGCAGCCTGAGAGCTCTTTCCTCATTTTGGATTCTGCTCTCATATAAATAAAAGTAACTGAGTATCAGTACTATAGCTGTTTCTCTAATACAGAAAAAGAATGTTAACTCCCTTAAATGTACTATTGTGTAGTGGTAAAGTTTTGTACTGGTGGACTAATTTATTCCCCACATTTATTTGCAGCAGAACAAAGTGTATTATTTTAATAAGATTGATGTTATTTTCATAGCATTAAGCTACCACCAATATTTTATAAAAAACATGGCTATACATGACCTAGATTACAGAATCACAGAAAAGTCTAGTTTGGAAGGGACCTCCAGAGATCATCTGGTCCAACTGATCTTGAAAGCAGGACTTTAAATTAAGTTTTCCAAGGTCCCATCAAGTCAAATATTTCCACAAGGGAGTCTCCACTGCTTGTCTAGGTAACCTATTCAAGAGATTAGTAGGTCAAGGCAAAGATATTTTTTTCTTATATCCAGGCATCTAATTAAAAAAAAATTAAAACTGCTCAAATTGTTTAGATATTACCGAATAATTTGGTAATATGAGTGACCCTTTGGGGGCTACCTCTGGCCCCGCTCGCTCCGTCCTGCTGAGGAGCTCCGGAGGCCTCTGGTCGCACACGTGCTACTGCGCTCATCTCTTCCAGGGCCCGGACTCGCTTCGCTTCGTGCGGCGTGCAGCTCCAGAGCAGACGAGCCGTGCAGCTGCCTTTATTCAGGGCGGCCTGCTAAAAGAGTAACTCCACACCACGGCCCCGTGGCACAGGTACGTAAACCTGCGGAGTCCCTCACTGCAGCCCTTCCCTTAGGGCAGGCACTAAGCCGACAGCCTCCTCTATACGCCAGTTTTTCATATAGTTCATAGCTTAATATCTTTAGGACATCTTTTTTTTTTTTAATGAAACGTTGAAACTAACGAACAGACCCAGAGATTAACAGAGTAGGGATGAACCACCAGCATGCCCTTCAGACAACAAAACAGACTCAGGAGCTGAAAACCCATTTGATCCAACGCTGTTTGGGGTCACCTGTCAGCACATGAAAAATTAAAAGCACCGAAGAAACTGAAGCTCTCGCCTCGCTTATTCACTGGACATCACTTGCCCTACGGGGGAACCACGGATGGGAAGGGAGAGAGCCACGAAGCTGGGCTGGTCGCGCTGGCTGACCTTACCTGCCGGCCGCCACCCGAGCGATCCAGTAAAACCGGCTCTTTTATTTCCCGCGACAGGAGCTCAACCTGGCCTCGGAGCGCACGGCAAGCTGTCGCACAGCTAGCTTTCCCCGCGCTGCCAGACAGAAGAGCTGACGCGCTCCCACGGACGCGGTGACCGCGTATAACCAGGACGGGCCCCCCAGTTCCGCGCCAGGCAGCGGGGACCACCACGGGAACGCTTTCTGCAGAGCTCCTGCTCCAGTTTGCTCGTGCGCAGAGACTCTTTAGGACAAGCACGTTACCTTGGGTTTAGAAGCAGGCACAGGGAAAGACAAGGGACGAAGAGAGTTATTTTGCCTTTGGTAACTGAGGTGTTAAAAAGCCATAGCGTTGGGCACCTGGTAGACTCCCAGAAACATGCCAGCTTCTCTTTTCACAGCAGCCTAACACAGCTTATACTTGTCTTTGGCTGCTTTCTTCAACACCCAAAAGAGAAATTTTAAACAAGCCTTCTTATACTGGGTTAAGAGTTATTTCCTAGGTAATTAGAGGAAAAAAAAAAAACACACAGATGACCCTAGCATAAAACATGACACTATTGGAGGTAAGTCAAACACCATAACACACACTAGTTAACAAGTAACAGAGTTTGTAACTGATAGCAGTAACAGAATCTCTTGTTCTTTCCGAAAACCTAATGATACAGCTATCTTTAGGCTGGACTTAGTAGATTCTAAAGGCTCCCTTGTTAAGCCCTCAGTTCATTAATCTCAGCAGATGCTGATTGATTTTATCCATCAAAATTCCTTTCAGGAAGGAGTCAGATTCCTCATTCATAATTTAAGAAAAATAAGTAACATAATATGAGTAAGCTTAATTTCCCACATAAAAGCTCATTCAACTGCTCAGCAATTGTTTCGCTCCAACAGAATTTTTTTATATTATTTGCATCATTTATGAATTCAGAATCAAGAACTCAACATAAGTAACAGCAACTTATTCTAGTGACAAGCTGCCTTTATTATTAGTTCTACTCTGTGTATATCTAGCTCCATACTCCACTGAATCATGCTATTTGATTACAACAAAACCCTAGATTGCTCAGAAGTATACCAAACTATACTCATTTTCTAAACAGCTAAGTGGCACTTTAACTGTAAAACCAAGTGTACTGCTATCAAAGGACCTGAAGCCAATATATTCAACCCAATAGAAATTAACACCTCTTAAACAGAATTTACCTACTTACAAGGTTTTAAGCAACTTTGTAATTGTGTTCTGTTCATACTGATATGGAGAAATAACTTCACTTGCACATTACAAACAGTGCAGTAAGTACATCACGTCAATATGCAAGAATTTTACAATTAATAAAAAAGCAAAAAAAAATCACCCCAATGAAAGAGGCAGAAGTCTGTTTCAGTGCTCAGGACACCGTGAGAACCTGCAACACTGCTTCCAGCACTTTCGCTCTACGCTCAAGCAGCAAAACAAGAAATCCTTGGAAAGAGACAACAAACCTTACAGAACACTCAGTGTAATGCTTGGCTAGAAAGAAAATCAAGTCTCTAATCCTTACCTAGGGAGATAGAAATTAAGTGCCTATGTTCACTTTCACATTATGTAATATATTGATACGGAACTAAATCTCTAAGGAAATTGGGGAAAAAAGCATTCAAAGCACTACATGCCTGAGTGAAGCTTGTATCAAAAGGGTAATTCCACAGCACATGGCCGTAAATGCACAGATGCCGTAGCAGCACGCTCACGTGCCCCGCCAGCAAGGTGTGCCTTTCTTCAAAGGCACCGAGTAGCAGGAGAGGACGAAGGAAAAGTTTAAATATTTATCCGAGAATTAATAACGTTATATCTGCTCAGAAAAAAAAGATAAAAGGATACACGACTTGTTCCACTATTAAACGCTGTATCACTTCCTACTTACCAAAAAAAAAAAGAAAACAGCCGTGTTCCCTATAATCCTGGAGCCCTATCTGTTCCCAGGTGCCAAACCACCAGCTTCCTCCAGATAGATATCTTTTTTCCAGGTGTGCATTTTCAATACGAATAGGAAACACACAACCAACACTGAAGAATAAACTTCATAAAATAATAAATAATAAATCCACCGAATTTAATGAACAGAAAGCTGCAACTAAGAGAGCCACAGAAGTATCGCTGCCGACTTCTGAAATCCATCGTGGATTTTTGGTCTCTTGCCACATCAGTAGTGCACCCTGACTGGCACGGTCCCACAGGCTCGCTCTCAGCTTATGAAAATTTCTGGCAACTACTTCAAAGAGCAACTGTGCTAAAGTCAAACAAACCTAAAAGCAAGAAGAATCGGTTCCTAAAGTTGTTTTGTTGTTGTTGTTTTGTTTTTTTTAATGAAAAACAACAACAAAAGAAAATACTCTACCATGGCTGCAATTTTAAAAAATAACCTTGTGTCCAGTCCTATTAAAAGCCTCTGTTAATTTAATATATATGTCGAGTACAGCATCACAGGTATTTTCACAGATGAATAGTTGCCCTGTGTTAACAAATCTGAATTTCATCAGTGACACCTCAAATCGCTTATCACTTTTGGACTAAGATGGAAAGTATTGATTTTTTTCCTCCACCATACAGCTGCTCCCATAATTACAAACTGCAATAAATATTATTTATACAGATGTAGAAAGAGAAGCCAACTAGACATCCAATATTTGACATAAAAATACTAAGCTTAAGAAAAATATGCCTACCTTCATGACCAGCCTAAGCTGTGTTGTTCTACTATTAAAAAAAAAGACAGTTTAGGTTCTTAACTAGATAGTCAAACTTACACATCAGTGAATTCTTACCAACTTTTTTCAGATGTCATTATCAGTCATTATTATATAATCAACAGATTTTTTCCCTTCAAAATGTTTCTGAAAATATAAAGTTTGCATTCCTTAATAAAATAGGATCATTCTATAAAGGGACTCCACATAGCCATGACCTCTTTTCAAACATATCCCGAATAATATACAAGATCATTTTGAAAGTGGTATATGCTCTACTTAAACCAAAGTTGATCAATAAGTTTCCACCAAGCAGAGTCTGTGATACTATTTTTTACCAGGCATCCAAGAAACCCATAGTTAAAGGTGGCAATGTGCAAAGCAGAGACGAAATTCCAGCATGGCTTAACGCCTCATTCATGTTAACAGAAGGATGGTTCCAATCATTACACCACTTGATGAAAGAACCCAGATTTAATATTGAGGTAGCAATAAGCAAGGATGGAAATCATAGTCAAACAACGGTAGTCTAGAGACCCCCACATGAAAGAGCAAACTATCAGAGTTTGAGAACTTGATCTCCTTAAAGCCCAAGGGTCTTTTGATAATTAACAAAATCCACTGACCCTCTAGACCCACAAATAAGAAACCAGGGACATGATGAAAGTCTGGCCTATACCATAACTATGGAGTTAACCCACAGTCCAGGCCAGAATGTTAGTCAAAAATTTTTAACGAGTGTCAGAGGTGCTTTAATAAAGCTTTGCTGATGCATATATGGCCAGAATTACGTGCAAAAACTAGAAACAGCCCCATCCTATAAACGAGAACATGAAAGCCAACTGAGATGACTTGTGCTCACTAGGTTGTTGCAAAGACGCCCTTCTTTCCTAAAACAAACATGGACTAACACATTCTGAAATAATAACGCGGCGATAAGGCAAGCTGTACTTTAGCGTGTGCTAGCTGATCTTCAACTTGACCAAAGTACAACCTGCTTTATCTACAGAATGAAGATTTTGAATGTGCTATTTAGAAAGTTAACAACACATGCAAGACATCCTCTTCCAGACAAGCCACTACAGCACTGATGCAACCCCAGCAATCAAAAAATCCTTGCAAGTGCTTAACTTCAGGCAGACGTTCAAGTCTGCCTTCAACCAGAAGTTGTGCCTCTACTTGTACCATTATAGCTCAAGAAGGGCAGACATTTCCATCTGTAACATGCAAAAATGTCAAAACAATAAAATAGGGAAAACACCTTATACTAATGCAGAGGTTGAACTAGAAGCCAACCACACATTCATCCAATACTCGGGATAAAAATATCAAGCTTAAAAAGATAAAAAAAATAAATTAAAAAGCAAACCCCAAAGATCAGTCCTCTGAATAATCAGGGCTAAGAGATGGGAGATGCCCAGTATTGAACGACAGGATCCATATTCACAACTGCAGGCAAAACCACGTAGCTGCAAGGGTACAAAAACCCACGCACATACAAGTCACAGCTCGGACTCCCGGCTTTGATTCCTAAACTGCGTCATTCCACAGAGTGTAACCATACCGCGTAGCTTGCGAGGGAAATAGCCATGGTTACTCATCGCCGCTTGGTGCCGTGAGCTGCTGGCTTTCCACAGAACGACACACGGCAGCTCTGAATCCGTCTGGGGGTGGAGGGAGAGGGCAGCGGGAAACCACTGAACAAGATGTCAAATCATAACCACTTTAATACTTGGAAGTGCAAACAAAACATCGTTTGACTTACTACCAAAATACTTTCCTGATGGTTTCAATTACTTATAACTGCTCTTTTTCCAAACCTATTTCACAAAAGTCTTGTTTAGGTTAAAAAAAAGAAAATCTCTTTCTGGATAATAGAGCAAATAACAAATAAGAGACTTGGAAAGGAGCTTTTTGCTTCCTGATATAAAAAAAATAAACAACGTAGCTTTACGTGGCGCACATGGCATGTTTTGCTTGATATTTAAAACACCGTTGAGGTATCCAGCCTTGGTTAGTACTACTAGCATCCGTCAGAGTCACTAAAATTAAAGCTGCTACCAAACCATTGGAACTGTATTTGCCAACTACAAAGGTTGAAGAATCGGATGATTTTACACCAATTTTACCACTTCTCTTTCAGAAAATGAAAACCAATAATGAAACACTGAAATATTTGCCTACCTCCCTATTTCAGAAATAAAGCATTTTAGCCTGTTTGAAAGTTTACGTGAACTCAGAAGAAGAGTACATAATTAGTTTCATATCACATTAAAACAGAAGAGCAAAGGAGAGTTAGAATCATTTTCCATACATCCGAGTTTCTTTGTCTTGCAGAAAACTTACTCACTTTGATGAAAAACCCTCAAACCTCTTGTAAAACTTTACTGCCCACTTTGATAACACACGTACAGACATGAATTAACGAGACCCTTTTGACTTAAATTAATGTCTTAATACCAAACAGTATTGATTAAGAATGATTATCTATCCAGCTTTACAATGCACAGGCCGCCAAGCTGAATTTAGGAAGATAAAAGCCAATTGTTGATCAAGATGACAGAAAGTAGGTGGCTGTGTCAACAGTAACTACATTACCTCCTGAAACGTATTTAATTGATCGATACAAGCGACACACCACTTTGGCTGTATTTCTACTCTTTGATGCAAGGAATAGTACCTGTCTCCCTTTTGGCAAAGTAGCAGCTTTCCAACAGTCCCGAAGTCCTCCTACTAGTAAACTGGTTATAACCATTCAGCTTGAAGGGCTCCCCTAAATTCCAGGTTCTGAAAAAGTTTCCTCAGGGGGGCTTTTAGTCATACTTTACAGCCTGGGACACTCTGTCTCTGTGTCTCTCTCTCTCTAAAATACGCTGTTGTAAGTGCTTGTATAAGTGTGCTTGTGCCTAACCCTGCCAAGAGAGGGACACGCTGAAATTATAGCCAACATGGGAGATTAATGTATACCTGCACCATGTACAAGGCTTGTTGTTTCTTGTGGTTTCAATTTTGTCCGTAAAACTCCATTACCTATCTGCTGTTCTTTAATCTTCCTATTGAAGAGAGATTTGGAGAATTTTAACAGGAAGAACTTAGTCACAGAAATTATCAGATTAGCCCAATCCTTATGATCTTCATTTCAAACAGAGGCAATTAGGATAATACGGTGGCTTCAAACGAAGAGGCCTACAGACTGCAGAGATCCATCACGTTCCTCATTTGGTGCTATGCTCTCCTGCTAAACCAATGGTGAGGACTCTTACAGGGCTGTATTTGATAAAATGAGGGTGTTGTTACCAGCCATGAGGCACGAAGATACAAGATAGCAAGGCCATGCAAGAACAGAAGAACATCCTAGAACTGTGGACATGCACTAGCCAAAGCCTGAAGAACGGTCAGAATGGTGAAAGGGCAGATATGTATCTGCCTCTCTTTTCCAACTCTTCTTCTGGAACGTTTTAAAAATACCTCACTTCTTATTGAGGAGTGCCAGATGGAGAACTTGCATTCCAAATGTATGCCCGGAACCCATATTTTGCTTAGACTTCTTAAACTTGTAAGCCAAGAGCACGTGGGTCACAGGATGAACAGAAGTACAGCACTGCACTGAGTGCCTACAGTATCAAAGACTCGCAGAATGGCTGAGGTTGGCAGGGACCTCTGGAGCCCATCTGGTCCAGTGCCCTTCCTCAAGCAGGGACACCCAGAGCTGGCTGCCCAGGACCACGTCCAGGTGACTTTTGAAGACCGCCAAGGAGGGAGATGCCACAACCTCTCTGGGCAACCTGTGACAGTGCTCCATCAACTGCACAGTACATAAGCGCTTCCTGATGTTCAGGCAGAACCTCCTACATCCCAGTTTGTGCCCACTGCCTCTTGTCCTGGCACCGGGCACCGTGGACTTCATGCTCTGTCTTCATTGCATCCTCCCTTCAGGTACTTATGTACATTGATGAGATTCCCTCCAAACCTCCTCTGCTGTAGGCTCAATGGTCCCAGCTCTCTCAGCCTTTCCTCATAGGAGAGGTGCTCCAGTCCCTTCATCAGCTTTGTGGCCCTATGTTGGCCTCTCCCTGATGTGTCCATGTTTCTCTTGTACGGGGGGCCCAGAACTGGACACTGTACTCGAGGTGTGGCCTCACCAATGCTGAGTGAGGCTTTTAACTTTCTCTTCAATCTTCCTGGTCCACCAGATGGGAATCCTTTGTTTCTATTACTCATTCGCAATGTTCAGAAACGTAAAACATAAAAACTAGCATCTATACATGACCAGGTTTCAGCACAGCTCAAGCCACTGTATTAGGTAAAGAAGCATCCATATTTTCCTCATGAAGATGATTCTGCAAAATTTTGAATGGACTTTGCCACCAGGAAGAAAGTAAAATTAAAACCAAAAAGCTTCATAAAGCAAGCTATTGGAGGACATTTCATCTGCTATCTGATTTCCTATCATTTTGTGAAATATTTTGTGTGCAAGGATATGAAAGGAGGGAAGAAAGAAATGGAATATGAAGTCCTATACAGGACACATGACTAAGTTTCATATTACAATGCTAATAATAGAAATAAGAACTCCCTGCAAGGTTTAGTACATGCTGATATGAAGCCCATGGTATCTTAGGGTATGGGGAGATTAAATTATCTCAAGGTAAGTCAGGATGGAACTTGCAGCACATCTGTTACTCCACTCCAATGCCTCTGCTCCTTCCCCTCAGCAAACACCCCAACAGAAAACATTAACTTACCTCTCATTAATTCCCACTTGTCGTGAGGTAAGACTGTACGCTCCTCCTGATTTTTTTAGGCCTTGATAACAGGAAACACCACAGCTAATGAAAAGCATCCAACTCCAAAACAAAACTGCAGGCAGTGTTTCTGGCTGACGCTGACACTTCCACGCAGCTTGGACCAGGCTGCCTAAGCCCTGCCTTTCCTCTGGGCCTCAGATACAACCCCAGATCAGAATCATCTGTCGATTAATTCGTGCAGCTTCCTACTGAAATGAGAGCTGTCCCCTGCTCTAGCCCAAGGTATCCAATGCACCCAGAATTGGCCAGCACTCCAGAGCTATAGACTCTGGTCACAAGCCCGGCACCTGCGCACCGTGGAACAAAGTATACGCTATACTGCTGCAGACAGGTTGCCAGCAGATATAAGAGGAACCAGTACTACAAACTAACAGCAACTAACACGCTGAGGAATTAAAACAAACTACAGCGTAGGATACTCGAGGCTGTAGTTCTACGCAAATAACTGAAAGATGTAATTCTCTTGCTCGTCCACTTCACTGCAAACTTTTCAGCAGAAGACCACATGCTGTTGCTCCCGACAGCACCCAGTTCTCAACCGCACAGCTGCGAAGCTCATGGAATTTGTTTCATTCAGGAAAACACGCTGCAAGGTTCCTGCAAGACTCACAACGAACACTTCAAATACTAAGGTTGATAACCGTATACAATGGGTCCTCCTCACCCATTAACGTTCCGTTTCCCTTTAATGGCTCGATGTGTAACGAATGAGTAGCACTATGTATCAGTGCCAGCAGGGCAAACATCATTTGTGACCGCACAGAATGACAAAGAAGAGCTGCTCACCATACCTGCATTTAGTCCACCGTGCAGAATTTAACACCAATGGCTTCTGAACACAACACGTTTAGTGTTGTGTCTGTGTAAGGTTACTCTTTTAGTGTCTGTGTAAAGCTATTTACCCATCAATACAGAAAGTAGGTCATAGCTTAGAAGCGTACAGACAACTGTTTCTACCACAATATTGATTATTAAGAAAAACCACCCAAGATCTTCAGAAATTAGTTGCTATTTCAGATCACTGGAGTGGAGGAAAACAAGATTTACCACGTGACAAGTAACGAACATATGCAAGGAGGTTACCACCACACCAGCTTTCTCATTATCATCTTCAGGATTAAGCATCATTACTGACACACCAATAAAACAAACCAATAACATAAGAAGCTTCCTGGATATGCTATTAAATTACAAAGTTTGCTTAACTGTAGTCTTATGTCAATCTTAATTTGTGCTAAAAGTATTTTGGAGGCTTAGGGGCAAACAGTAATTACTGTAAAGTACAACATGTCACTGTGATATTACCCAAAATTTCAGTTCTGAAACCATGAACTGTCCCAGTCTTAGAATGTGGAAAAAAGGTGATAATGCACATATAATAAATGCATATTATATCACAGAGAGAGACGACAAGCGTTAGGAGTTTCTGCAGGAATCTGTTACCAGCAATATTACAGTGAAATATTATTGTGAAACAAAATTAATCTTATCAAAACAACCTGTTTCTTCAAAAGAGCTCTTTTGTTAAGTGTGTTTAGAAATACTTGGAGTACCACTTTTTTTTTTTATGAACCAAAAAACAGAGATGTATTAGACATTTGTCAGCTACCCATCAAGATATTTTTGCCACAAGACAGTGCCAGAGAATGTCAGCACCATAAAAAATTAGTATTTGTATTTCATCAGCAAGTTTCCCCAGATATGGCGATTAAGCAGACCTTTCTTCTCCACATTAGCTGGCTAACGGTTTCCTTTAGGATCAAAACCACCCAGGTGATAAGGACAATTTGTTTCTTCTACGGATTGGTTTCGGATTTTTTAAGTGCAACTCCACTCCAAAGCCAGCGAAAGCACGGCTACTCTGCACATCTAGATGAAGTTATTTATACGTAACTTTTCTATGCGATAGCATGCAAAAAAAT